>PVJD01003915.1:0-74655 GCA_004026545.1 Mormoops blainvillei
TCTATGTATTCGTTTTGAGACTCAAATCATTGCTTGAGTCGATTTTAATTCTAAGTCAGTTGAGAGTTCTAGGGACTTAAACTGGACTTGGTTTGTAAATTTCGGAGCTCAAAAGCTATTCACGGTAATAAAATATATGATTCATTTCCCATCATTTCTCACTTCCGCTGATTTCAGCCCTTTCGTTTTGTATCCTGGTATGAATGGATAGATTTTCTTCTGTCAAGTTATGCTGGCTTTGCTAATTGAGGAGTGAGAAAAATTGATCTAATCCAGGCTTTTAAAGGTAATCAGGGGAGGCAGCTTCACATGCGAAGAACCCAGGCTCCAGAGCCCGGCCGCCATCCTCCACACCCTAGCCCTGGCATTTTCTAGTTGTGTGCCTTTGGGCACATTACTTAGCCTTGCTGTTGCACTTTCCCTGTCTGTAAAATGAGGATAATAATAGTTTGTCACATGGCACTGTTAGGAAAATGACATACGTTAACTCAAAGTGCTTAAAACAGATCTTGGCATGTAGTAAACCCTCAGTAAAGTTTAGTTATTGATTACTTAATTATATGCATTGAATTGGTTGTTGTATAATCCCACTAACAAAGGGGCACAGTTCTGTTTTCTTTTTTAACTGGAAGCCATTTTTAGGGTTGGTTGGTCAAAATCTAACTTTATAAAGAATTCTATCAGGTAAGGCAATGAATTGCAGATTTTCCTGCTTTTGCTGATATTCCCTTGTTTTCAGGCACAGTTGGGTTAAGTTCTAGTAGCATTAGCCCTGGGAGTTCGCTGTGAGTGCTTTTCTAAGAAGGTTAACGCAAGAGATTCTGACCCCAAACGTTGGACTAAGTTGACTGGATATAGCCTCAAGTACCAAAGGTTATTTAGGCAAATATTAGGAATAAATAATTCCAGGAACAGAAAATGCATTTCATCCGGACAGTAGAGTGGAGTTAAAAGGTTTTTCCAGTGACTCAGGGCTTGACAGCCAGCCAGATGATTCCAGTGTTTTGCAGGGACAGGTTTGATGTGTTTCAAAGGCTTTGTTGTGAAATTCTTGTTTTGATCCAGGTTATGGTATTACATGGGACAAACATGCATTAGTGGGAGATTCCTTTTGGTCTGTCCTTTTCAGGGGAGTGCAGTGTTAGGGGAGAGGAGGGTGTTTAGGGGCGGACACCGAAAATTCAGTTTTTACCTAGCCAGTTTTCCCCCTTTGGAAATTTGAATTCAAGAAGGAAAACAATATTTTTTTTCACCATATAATAACTCAAAATTTGGACCCTGAGTTGTGTGTGCAGTGATGGAACTGGGAAGGATAGAGACATTCATTCAACAGACATTTATGGTCATTTGAAATGTGTTCTAGACATGCCGTTAGATGCTGAGAATACTGAGCAGAAATGAAAAACTCTGACTACAAGGAAATCGCAACCTGCAGAAGGGATAGACTTGCAATAACTTAACTAATTAATATAATGTGGCAAGTGTGTAATGAGGTATGGAAAAGGCATGTGGATGCTCACAGAGAAGGCTTTCTATCTCTAATGCACCACCTAGTAAGGGGCATTTTTCATTTCTCACCCTTTTCTCTTTCATTGACGGCTTCTTACATTATCTCTTTTATGGAGTTTTTATTTTACCTCAAGTGCTCGCCATATCTCTGAGCCATTTGGCTTGTGGAACTCGCTTTGACACCCTGTGAAAGACAGAAGGCTCCGTGGCAGCATCGTCTGCAGCTGGAGGGCAGACTGTGTTGATAGCCAGGCCCCGCATTAATCATAATTGTGGCAGAGCTGCAGAGGAAGCGGAGTGCACACCTTATACACGTTGCTTCTGCCAAAGTCTGGAGTGAGGCCTAGGATGGAGATATTTGGGGGGAGGCACTGAGAACTTGGAACTCCCTGATTTCCTTAGCTCCTCTGGGCTGGCAGAAGTATCCACCTCTCCGTTGTAGAGGAGAACAACTTCTCCTTGCCCGGACACTATGCAGAGACCTTGCTTGAGGCAGATGCCTTGCTCAATGCTGCTGTCCTCCCCAAGAGCCGCCTCCCGCCCCTTCAGATCTCAGCAGTGCCTACACAGGCAGGTACGGGGGAATTAGCTTTTGTACTGAAAGAATTGTAGGACCTGATTCGTATGGACCAACTGGAAGTGGGGGAATGCGTGTCAGAGTGAATCCTGAGGGTGCTAGACCAAGAGTAAGGGTACTGGTTGACTTGGCAAGCTGGAAGGGAGAGACTGTTGGCCTTGGGGCCATTCTCTTATAATTTAGGACTTAATGACCCAGCAAGAATAACTAGAGGCAGTCCCAGTAAGCTGCCAGGCGGGCCCCTTGAAGCTTGGCCAATACCGCTTGTTCCCACCTGCGGATGATTTTGCCTCCCCAGGGAATATTTGACAGTGTCTGGATATATTTTTAGTCGTCACAGCTCAGGGTTGCTTCTGGCTTCTATTGAGCAGAAAATAGGGTACTACTAAACTTTCTACATTTTACAGAACAGCTCCCCACAAAAAAAGAATTCTTTGGCCCCAAATGTCAGTAGTGCGAGGCTGAGAAAACCAGAGCTTCCTTGGCCGAGTATTGAGGAAAGAGATTGGAGGTGGAGATTTGAAGTGGATTTATCTTCCAAGGCTAGAGACGCCCTATTTACCCAAGTTCCTGGGAGGGTGCTCTCCCTTCACTCTGGAAATGCGGCATGCCCAGCGAGGGGCCCAGCGTCTTTGAGAAGCTCACTGTTGGCTGTCCTAGGGTCCCCTGGGCTGGGATTGACTTCAGGAGATGTGACCATGGAACTGGTTCCCAAGTATCTATGAAGACGATAGGATTCTGACACAGCAGAGGTCTATTTCAGGGTGGAGGCACAGACCATCAGAGCCGAGGTAGACACAATACCCCCGTGGGCCTCAAGACCCGACCTGCAACCAGTGTGTCTTGACCCACTGTGATGCTAATAGACCATGGCGTTCTCAGGGCACATATATATATAAGGGCGTATAGATGGGCAGCCATCTACGGTGCTGCTTGACTTGTATAATCAGAAAAAAAAAAATCAAGCACTGGAAAATAGGCTGATGGCAGCTACTGCAATGGAAAAATCACTATTCATCACCTGGTTTTCAGATGCGAGCTTTCAGACCCTTATCCCGTGGACTGAGAGGGAGGCTGGATCTCTTTGAAGAAGTACTTTGCAGCATCTCTGCAAGTATAGACAAATGTTCCCCCAGCCCTTCCTTAAGGGGACCACAGCTCTTTGTCAGACTAACTGTACATCAAGGAAAGGATAATATCCAGACCTTGTGAGGCCTGTTGACTGCAGATTCTGAGCTGATTGTAGTACCAGGCAACCCTCCAGCAATAGGATAGGGGTTGGCAGATAAATGCTCTAGGTGCTCATCCTTCTGAGGGACAAGGGGTAGCCTGCAGGGCTCTTCAGGGATCCTAGCAGCCCTAAGGGCCCCTGTTGCACACAGCAGCGACCGGCATAGTCAGTCACAAGTTCCTTATTGGCCTTCTCTGCTTCCCCGCCTCTCTCTCCTTGCTTCTTCACTGTAGCTTTCTGAGATCACCTCCCAAGTAAGTAAGCCTGCACTGCCGTCCTTGTCTTTGTTTCTTTAAATTTTGGGGAGAGGGGCAGGGAGGACAAGTGACCCAAGCTGTGACAGAAAACAAAATTGATGCTCAGGACTCTAAAAGAGTGGGTGTCAGCCCTCTCTTCTTTCCAGTCTTTCTGCTGACCACTCGGGACTCTGGGGCCAGGTCATACTCCTACTAGGACAGTTACTGTGGCTCCAGGTCCCCTCTTACACTTGGTGGCATTCGACTCTTATATTTTCCGATGCTGGTGGGTAGATGTCTCATTGTGGTTTTACTTTCCCTGACCATGAATGAGACCAAACATCTTTTCAGGTGTTTATGTGCCATTTTTGTTTCCTCTTCTCTGAAATTTGTACAAGTCTTTTGTCCAGTTTTCAATTTTCTTTGTTTGCTTTTATTGCTTTGTAGGATTTCTTTATTCTGGCTACTAGTCCTTATTGGTGGTATGTATTGCAAATATCCTCTGGTTTATGGATAGTCTTTTTACTTCTTTGTGGCATCTTTTGGTGAACAAAATGTCTGTAGTGCCGAGTAGTGCAATTGTAACCCTGAACTTATTATTTTATCTTTTTATTTTGCACTTTTTATACTGTTTTAGAAATCTTTCTCTTCCCAGAAGTCTTAGATAGTCTCTCTTGTGTTGTAAATATTTTGTAGGTTGGCCTGTTACATATAGTTTTTAATCTGCCTTGCAGAGATTTGTCCCTCCCCGGCTGCTTTTAATACTGTTCTTTGGCTTTCTTTGTAGTGGTTTTACTTTGACTTATCTAGGTGGGCTTTTCCTTGTGTGTACATATTCTGCTCAGAGTTGATTATCTTGAATCTGTGAGTTGGTATTTTTCATTCGTTTTGGAAAAGCTTAACTATAACAGCAAATCATGAAAATTTGTAAAACTCATATGTGCACACTTTGGTTTCCTTAACCCCAGTTTTTTTAGCCTGTGAGAATAGTATTTTTTCAAACTTTGGGTGCTGTGTTGGTGGTGGTGTGATTAATTTAGCAGGTTATAGCTAGAATTTTTTAAAAAGCGATAGAACAACGGAATAGAAAAATACAATGTCTACCAAATGTTCTATGGCTAGCACTGTGTACTAAGGTTAAACATTGTTTTGTGAAACTTATTTTAAATACATACACGCACATACACTCACATACATCTGTGTCTGTATTGATTCACAACATAAAATGTATTTCTTATTGTAGCTCTTAGTTTAAAAAAAATTTAAAAGGCACTAATTTTAGTGAAGATTTTAAAGCAGGGTGCAGAACATAAACATATGAGGAGTTTGCTGAAATGACGGATTTTGTGACCCTATTTTAGGCCTTCTAACACAGACCTCCAGTGCTGGGGCCAGGGCCTTTGACCGGGCTTCCCGTGTGATTCTCAGCCTTCGCGTGTTTGAGAACCACTGAGGCAGGATCTAAACAGACCTGAGAGCCTGTCGGGAAGTTCTGACTTGGAGCAGCGGAGCGCGCTGCAGCTCCGGACGTGCATTTGTCCCGAAGCCCTGTCTTTGAGCTCTAGGAGGGAATACACCTCAAGTGGCAAGAAGAGCTGTTGGGGTTGGGGGGCTGGGGGTAGTGTGAGAGGGCAGGCTGGGACCATCCTGTTGGTTGTTAGAATGGCAGAAAAAGTGAAATAGCTCTCATGCTTGCATATTTGTCATAGAATCAATTAGCATATATCGAATAGTTGATTATTACCCCAAAGGTGATAATCTTTAGGCTTAAAATGTATGAGCTTTCATACATTAGTCTGTGAAAGGCAGACTTACTATATTGTAGTTCATGGTCTCAGAGAGATACAAGTGGAAATCATTCATGACTTTTCAGCACATTTTACCCAAAAAGCTGCTAATGATCACAACAGTCAGGTCTGCTAGGAGGCAGTTTTGCAGCATGGGCAGTGACCGGGGAGAGCTCCGGTTAGCCAGAGTGAAAAATGGTTGATAAACCATGAGGTAGCCTATGAGCTTTTCAGTTATTTCCCTGTATAATAATAGCTTTTCTGAAAGATTAAAGAGTAGAATGAGACCATTTTGGACATTGGGGCTTTGACAGGTGGAATGCCAAAGTAGTTTGTTGTAGTAACATCCTAAGTCTGTGATGTACGATGCAATCACACTCCAGGATCTACCTCCCTACATAGTGTCCAGGCATCAGATGGGGGAGGTTTGTTTGGTAAGGATCTTAAATTGTGATCTATAGGGGAACTCTGTGCTTTCAGTTGAGGACGAAGAACTTTCTTTCTATCAGTCAGTGAGGCTTATTGGCTGAGTAACAAACCAGCCCCGTATTTGTAGCTTAAAAAGAACAACAGTCATGTATCTGCTCAGGATTCTGCAGTCTGGGTAGAGCTTGGTGGGATGGTCCATGTCAGCTTCCTATAGTTTCCACTGGGGTCTTTCTGAGGTTGCCTTCAACCGGGAGCTCCGCTTCCTCACAGCGTGGCAGCCAGGTTCCAAGAGGACAAAAGCAGCAACTATAGGGCCTCTTAAGTCTGGGACTCAAAAGCCCTAGGATGTCACTTCTAACACATTGTCTTGGTCAGAGTGAGCAGATCACAAGGCTAGCCCAGATTCAGTGGAAGGGAAGTAAATTCCACCTTTTGATTGGAAAAGTGGCATGCACATTCATTGATGAGAATTGTTGACCTCGATCTTTGGAAACTGATCCGCCACATGGACCCTTTTTTCCTTCCCTCCTCCTTCTTTCCCTCCTCCCCGATTCCTTTCACGGTTCCTTCCATTATTCCTTCTTTCCATCTGAATGTGTTGACTACTGCTTTCATTATAAAACATCAATGTACATTTTAAAGATTAAAGAATTTTTAAAAGTAGTTCTTTGAAATTTTTAAAAAGTTTATTGATGAGAGAGAGAGGAACACATCGATTTGTTGTTCCACTTATTGATGCTGTCATTGGTTGGTTCTTGTATGTGCCCTGACTGGGGATTGAACCACCTGCAACCTTGACATACGGGGATGATGCTCTAACCAGCTGAACTACCTTGCCAGGGCTAAAGATTGAAGATTAACCTTTTCTTCTCTAATACCCTTGCTACTTTATTGATATTTTTCTAGCAGTATTTCTATATTTTGCATTTTGTTATAGTTTTGTTTGTCTTATCTCCCTTACTAGAAGGTAAGTTCCTCTAAGGGGCGGGTTGGGGGGGGCTTTGCTTTCACAGTGCATGGTAGTTGCTCAGTAAGAGGGTTGAATGAATAAATGAATGAAAACAGATTTTAGAATAACCAAGCATCAGTTTGTTCAGATGAAGCATCAGTTTATGTTAGGCAAGGTTTAAAAACAAAATGAAACAGCATCCTGGCTGTTCCACTTTCAACTTTTCTTCCTTGGTCAGCGCCCCTCTTCATAGGCCCCACACATTTACCAGCTTATGCTTTTGGTGAGTATACATGTATCGGATATAGTTAGGGTTTTATATTAAATATCAATATTTATATTAAGTAGTGTATGTAGCATTAAATAGTAAAGATATTATATAGCAAATATTCATGTATACAAAGAAGGGTCAAAATTCCTCTTCATTATTTCATCAAATCACTTAAGGGAAAAACTAAGTATATTAGAAGTTAAATAGTCCTTTCAGCTGTCATTTGCCACCCTAAATACTGCATTTTTCTCCTTTCTCCACCTGGTAACCAGGAGCGTGAGGAAGAGGCTGTCCGTGTCATTATGTGTGCGTCGGTCAAGTACAATATCCGGGGTCCTGCCCTCATCCCAAGAATGAAGACCAAGCACCGAATCTACTACATCACCCTCTTCTCCGTTGTCCTCCTGGGCCTCATTGCCACTGGCGTGTTTCAGTTCTGGCCTCATTCCATCGAATCCTCAAACGACTGGAGCTTAGAGAAGCGCAGTGTCCGAGACGTGCCAGTGGTCAGGCTGCCGGCGGATAGTCCCATCCCCGAGCGGGGCGATCTCAGCTGCAGAATGCACACGTGCTTTGATGTCTACCGCTGTGGCTTCAACCCAAAGAACAAAATCAAGGTGTATATCTACTCTCTGAAGAAGTACGTGGACGACTCTGGCATCCCAGTCAGCGATACCATCTCCCGAGAGTATAATGAACTGCTCACGGCCATCTCAGACAGTGACTACTATACTGACGACATCACCCGGGCCTGCCTGTTTGTCCCGTCCATCGATGTGCTGAACCAGAACACGCTCCGCATCAAGGAGACAGCGCAAGCGCTGGCCCAGCTCTCTAGGTAGCTGGTACTTTTACAGACCAGAGGCAGAGCCTTCAGGGAACTAAAGGGAAGGGGAGGGAGAGGAACGTTTCTCCTCTTGAGCCGACTCCCAGCTGCTGTTTCTTTTCTCATGGGAGAGGGTGTGGATGGGCAAAGGGCTAGTGCAGTAAGCAGCTGGCTTCTCCCAAGCTGCTCCCAGTGAGAAGCAGCCGCCTGCCTTCAGTGTCGCTGCTCTGGGCTCGCAGCTTCTTAGGGCTTATAAACTAAGGATGGCTTGGCTTCCCATACTTTTTCTTTTAAATTTAAATACTTTCCCCCACCTCTTTATTACTCACAGATGCATATTCACTGTAAAAGGTCTGAAAACACAGGTTAAAAAAGGAAGAGTGTAAGATTCATTCCATAATCGTTTCTAAGAGATAATCATTATTAATGTTTTGATGTTACATTTCAGTCATTTTTGTATAAAAATACATGCATATGGGTTTTTGTCAAGAAAGGGATCGCGTACTACATACTGTCTTGCTGCCCTGTTTCCCTTAAATATCTCATGACTATATTTTCAAATAATTTCATATTCTTTTACTATATAATTTTAAGGACTGTACTGTATAGCATTCCATTTTGCATATGTTCCATGATGTATTTAACTTATTTTTTGTTTCTTTATCTAAATGGTACACATTCAGAGAGTTTTCAGATTTTCATTATCATAAGCAGTTCTGCAGTGGACATGCTTAGGGAACACTTCCACCCATTTTTTTCCTTTCTGGGCTGCAGGCTAATGCCTGACATGTTGCTGGGGTTACTAGAAGCTCAGTTTGCATGCCTGACAGGTGGCCCGATTTCAAGTTGGGATCCCTGCTACTTATCAACCAGTAACTGACTCATTTTCGTTTCTTCATCGCCTACATGTGAATTCTCCTACATGTTTCATTTCTTAATAGGTGGGATCGAGGTACAAACCACCTGCTGTTTAACATGTTGCCTGGAGGTCCCCCAGATTATAACACAGCCCTGGATGTCCCCAGAGACAGGTAGGTGTATTTGGGGTTGTCGCTGTGATGGGTTTCTGAGGGTTAAGTAAATATAAGACCCTTTAGTTCACGTGAAATCATATTTCTAAGCTTACTGGGATGTTCTTTGTAATCAGAATTGTTTGTTAAAATAAAAAATCACTGTAGGCATTTTCCTCTTCAAGGAGTAGAATTATCGAGACCTACTTAAATCTGTTGTGGAGAACCAATTACAGCTTATGTTCTAGCGCAGCATCTTAAAAAACTATATTTTCCCTTTAATCTGGGTTATGCTCTTCTGAGTACAGCACCCCCACCCCCTAAAGCCTGGTTCATGACTGGTTTGTGTCACCTCTCTCAGAACTGGTGAGCGCTTGCCGGAAGTAGAGCCACAGCTTACCGGATGTAAGTGATGCCCAAAGTCTTTAAGGTCGGGAAAGGAGGCCACTCTGATGATCATTTCCTCTCCATTGTTTTAGTCAGTGGGGCTTTTGTCTGCACTCCTTTTTTTCTTTCTCCCCTCCCTCCTTCCTTCCCTTCCTTCCTAGTTAACCTTCCAAAGAGGCAGATTTGGTATGGGGTGGCCAAGATTACATGATTATGATTTTGAGTTCATTTACTATAGTTATTAGCCCTTTTGTACATTGACTGACCCACTTTGGCTGGAGGCACGCTGGAAACCTCAGGGATGAGGTGCCGCTTAAGCCCCCTCTCCTGGTGCCAGGTTCGAGGCTTTGAGGAGAGCGAAAAGCTCAGGCTCAAGGTAAGAGTCCTGGGCGATATTGAAGGGATAGGATTGTTATAAGTTTATGCATGGACTCATTTGTAACCAGTTTTATGACAGTTGATGTTAACTCTTAAAATCATTGTTATCGAAAAAGGCGAGTGAACAGCCCAAGGCCAGCTGTGTTCTCAATTTGTTAGAGGCTAACTTGTCATTTATGAAAATCTACACTTAGTACTACTTTCCCCCAGATCATTAAATCTAAGCCCTCTTTAAGTATTATCTAGAGTCAGTGTTGTGTTTCTCTCTGGAAATGCAGTTATCACTAGCAGAGCCATCCTCAAGTTTGACGTAGAAACCGCTTTAGACGATAGAGGGCAGTGATGCTACACAAATTCTATAGAACCAGCTAAACCAAAGTGATCCCTGATTTGGCTCTCAGCCCCAGTGTTCCTGAGTGCGCTACTGTTTTATGGATTTGGTTGTTCTGGGAAAGGGAAATACTTGAGAGAATAGAGAAGGGAGGGAAAAGAGCTGTTAGGAATGCAATGTCTTCACCTGCTGTTCTGGGTTTATTTTGAGACGGGCTTATTTCTGTTTGAGACATTTCGCTTTTTGCTGACATTTTGGTATATGTATCTGCATAGGAGAAGGATTTTATTTTTATCAAGCACACATGTTAAATGGGGTTTCATTTCTCTGCAGGAAAGTGTCAAGTGGTGGGGAGAAAGTTTAAGGTCTTGCTAGTTCTTAGGTGTTGAGGAAAGTTAAATTGCTTCCCCGCTGCATGTATTTTTGTAAGTGATTAGAAGCAATCCTGTGGCGAGTAATGAGTCACCATATAGACCCTTCTGTGTCTTTGCATGTGGGAAATTCATTTTGAAACCGCGGTGGTCCTCTGGTTGGGGTGGGAATGGAAGACTTGTTAATTTTTCTTATTCTTTATTCTTATTCCTGGATTCAGAGAAGGCAAGAACCATGAATACAGAATGGCTTCAGCAGGAGCTACATGTCAGATTATTCAGAAACTAGAAAATAGACGGGCTAGATTAGATTGCTTCTAAGATCTCCTACAGTCTAAAGTTGTAGATGTGACCACTTAAAACTTATTTTACTTCGGGGAAATGCAAGGACCAGGACTGAAGGAAATGTCTGTTCAGCGAATATCTTTTATGCTGCTTAAATCTGTTTTTATTTCTATTTCAGTTTTCAAAAATCATACATATGATACACGTATACTTTCTATGTACAAGGTTGGGACCATATGCAAGTGTATAAAGAATAAAACGTAAAAATATGTTTTCAAACCCTCCTCTCTTTTGACCCCCTTACTGAAAGGTAATCACTCTTCTCAAATACTGTGTATTTTCCTTTGGGTTTATTCACTAAATATATATACACATGTATACATAAATATATATTTAAATTTTAACTTAATTGGGAGCATATTATACTTTTTCAATGCCTTACTTCACTGATCTTTATTTTCTCAGATATGTTCTATAATATTACTACCTTGGGTTTTTATTATTCTTTCTTTGCCCAAATCTCACAAATTTCTACTTTGGGTGTATATTTATTAATTTAGACTTGGTATGGAAAATTGTAAACCTATTTAAAAGAAGGAATGCTGGCTCAGTGAATGCCACGTATCCCCATCCAGCTTCAGTAATCATCAGCTCGAGGCCTGTCTCCCTTCATGTGTACTCCTACCGCATTAGCTAACAGGGTGTCTAGCCTGCGGCCCATGGGCCGTGTGCAGCCCAGGATGGCTATGAATGAGGCCCAGCACAAAATCGTAAATTTACTTAAAACCTTTTTTTTTTTTTTGGCTCATCCATTTTTGTTAGTGTTTGTGTATTTAATGTGTGGCCCAAGACATCTCTTCTTCCACTGTGGCCCAGAGATGCCAAAAGGTTGGTCGCCCCTGAAAAGAAACCCCAGATGTTACAGCATTACATTTGTAAATATTTCCATTTGAATTTGCATGATGAGGGCTTTTGAAAAACCTAACTATGGTACTATTATCATACCTAAAAAATTAATAGTAATTCTTTAATGTTACTAAATATTCACTAAATATCTAGCCACTGTTCAAATTTACCTGTCTCATACATATTTTTGGCAGTTTGATTTTGTAAATAAATATAGGGTGGGGCAGAAGTGGGTTTACAGTTATTCACATGGAAAATAATACCATAGGTAATAAATAATAATACAGGAATAAACAAACTGTGCTCTGCGTACTCAGCTGTGAACCCACTTTTGCCACACCCTGTATGACCAACAGAATTGGTCGACTTTTTCCCCCCCATGAAACCTGAAGCTCTCTATCTGAGGGATTTGCAGGCCTGACTGCATGCATGGTTTAAAAGAGAGCAAGGGATACACTTGCAGAGGAACTGTGTCTAAACACTGTGAATACTCCAGAAGGAGGAGGAGAACTAGGAGAACGTCTGAGCAAAGGTCTGGACTAGGCACCGTGAGTACAAGAGGCCGTGGGGAGGGTTCAGTGACAGAGGAGATGACCCAGAGTCAGGATGTCTTGGGAAGTGCTCACAGTGCCAGAGGACACTTTGAGTGATCTAACACTTAGCCTGGCAGGAGTCTGATCGTCATACTGACACTTTCTTAGCTGCGAGTTTTCTAGCCACTCTCTTGCAGCTTTGGAGCCGATCTCTGGTTTTGGGATACATAATGGGAAAACAGAATGTGCTTCTCCGAAATTCATTTTTCAGTCAATGTAAAACATGTGTTTTTTAAAGCAAGTGATGCTTACAATATTTTCTCCATTATACTGTTATGGAAACATTGGCAGAAGAAGATACAGTGACTTAAAGTTGAAGTCTTGTCAACAACAGGGCTGGTGTGAGGTCTGTGTGACTAATGGCCGTCGTGGTCCTTTCCGAGCTGACGAATGAAGATCACACATGTATGATCTGTGACATAAGACACGCTTTGGATTGCATGCTTTTCTACTACCGGTGCATAACCCCTACCTTACCCCCGGGAACGGAGTTAAGTTTGGGGCCTCAGGGACAGAGTAACAGTAAAAGTTGGTGTGGTATATACCTTTCCTTTCTCACCACATGTGCATGCCCCGCCCTCTGGGTTGTGGGTGTAATTACCTAATCACCCACTACCCGGGCATACCTAGACTGTCCCCTGCCTGCATATTGGGTCTGTGTTTGCTTCTCTGCACAGAGGTCATGGGGACCCATACAGTCTGCTTGCCATCATGGCCATGGAACCTGTCCAAATTCATGTTGGATGCATTCACTGCTGAATGCTAATCAGGAAAAATAAGACCGTATGTTGGTGTTAAGAATAGCCATTGAGTTTTACAGAGTAGACTGGCAGCTGGAGAGATTTTTTTTAGCCTGCACATTACCTCATAACCAATTCTTGGTTTCAGAAAGCTTAAACAAACAGATTGGGATTTCCAGGGGTGGTTTGAAAATCTTTGAACTTTAACCGGTCATGTTAGAAGGGAATGTACACTGTCATCGGGGAAGGGAGGGGATCGGTTGGTAGCAATCAGTATTGCAAAAATTGTGGTTTCTCAGTTCAGACATTTAGGCTTAGACTGTGTAGTGCAGGGAACTGGCAAAACTTTGCCCCAGGAAGTGAGTTTGATGGCTTTGGTAACCCAAAGACAGAAGAACAGTGAAAGCTGGTGTGATAGACACCTGCTTCCTTTCTCTGATGAAGTGTCACTCTACTACTTGCTGGATCCAATTAAAACAGTCTGTTCACAGCTTTCTAATTGAGAATAAAAGCTAGTGCATGCAAACTGCAGGAGAAGCACTGAATGTCCAATTCTGGGTTCTGCTTCCTGTATAGGGAATTGGGTTGACGAGATTGAGTAACTGGAGCGGATGGTGGTTGCTGGGGGAGGCTGCGTGATTCATCGTAGCTCTGGGATGACAGTGGAAAGAACTGCTTGGGGCGGGAGTTGGAGAAAAGCTGGAGCATATGCAGTGTGAGATGTCACAACTGCTCTCTGTGCTCATTGTCCCCTGAGATTCTAGTCAGCGGGTAGGTAAGTGACTGCCCCCGCCAGTCTTCTCTGCAGACCTGTTGTTATTCCTGTTACTGTAACTGTATTTAAGACCAGGGTCTATGACTTTTGGGAGAGGTGAATGGGATCTGAATAAGGTAGTAGAGGAGGCTGTTCAGAGGGTGTCCTCTGGGCTGTGATATATTTTTAAAAATGGAAAGTAAGGAAAGACTACTAGGACTACTAGGACTCTGGAGGAAGGCTGGTAACTCAGGGATAGAGTGCATCTGAAGCCCAGGAGATGTGATGTCAGGCATTTAGCAGTGTCTTTATGGAAAAATGACTAAGGAAATAGTAGCTATTGTTGATAGAAGACTCAATGACAGCAGGTCCTTGAATAATGTCATTTCCTTCAGCTTTGTTTCCTTGTAACACTGATGAGTTGCAGCAGGAGCTTAAGTCTTGTTTGTATCAATTAGCCTATGGTAAAATTGATGTTGTTATATATGTCATTTTGCTTAAAGTTGCAGAACCTATCCATGACATTAAGTGAGCACTTAACCATACTCCTCTTCCTTTCTATAGAGCTTATCAGAGTGAAGACCTTTCTTACTGTTTGACAAAATTGTTTGCTTTCAGGGCTCTGTTGGCTGGTGGTGGCTTTTCTACGTGGACTTACCGGCAAGGCTACGATGTCAGCATTCCTGTCTATAGCCCGCTGTCGGCTGAGGTGGACCTCCCAGAGAAAGGGCCAGGGTAAGGGGCATCCAGCACAGCCAGGTGTGCTAAGAGATGCCGACTGCGTTCAGCCTGGAGAGCCTCACAGCAGCCAGAGCACCAGTTATAGCCCAGGGTCCGTGAGGCCACCGTCTTCTCCAGCCCACCCCGATCCGGGTATTCCTCAGGTGCTTTCTCAGTAAATGTGCAGCGCTGTCTGCCAGGCTTTCCAAATGAAAAACCTGCATGGTGTCCTTAGCGCCTTCCTCTCCCGTGCCTCTACACCGAAAGATTAAGGCTTGCCGATTCTGCATCCTAAGCATTTCTTAAATCTGCCCGCCTTTCCGTTTGCCCTGCCCCGACCGTACGCCAGGTTACGCTCGTTGCTCCCATTTAGTTTCGCTGCTTCTAGCCTTGTTGCCCTGCAGTCTGACTGTTGGCTTCACATGGCCCTTAGGATAAAGCCCAGGTTCCTTAAATTATCCTTCAGGTCCCCCCGTCACAAGACCACTGTCGCCATCTCTAGCTTTTTTTTTTCTTTTAGTCCTTAGGACAAGCTTTGCTCTCTCAGTTTTTCTGGGCTATAAAACTTTCTATTGTCTGGAAATCTTTCTTCTCATTTGCATCGGACTAATGACCTACTTGTCTTTAGGTTTCAGCTTGAATACCTCTTACTCGAGGGGCACTTTCTTAGCCCCTGGAGTGGCTCTGCTTTCTGTGCCCATCGCAAGTCCGCACTATGCTTGGGTACCACTCACTGTGCCCTGTTGTAATGACTTGCTCAAAGCCTCTCCTTTGGATTTTGGATTTTGTAGGGGCGGTGAAGCTGGTGCCACGTCTCTGTTTTAACCGCCATGTCCTTTGTGTTCGGCACATGACTAGCTCATATTTTTGATATGTGAATAAATGAAAAGAGCTGACAGCATGAATATATGGGTGTTTTGTCTTCCATTTTTTGCCGTAGCCTCTTTAAGTTGTGCTCGTTCATGGTGAGACTGTCAATCGATTTTAAACAAACGTGATGATAATTCTTTACTTGTGTGCCAGGTGCCCTGTAGGAAGGTGACTCGTTTGCATGTCGCCCTCTAGAAATATCATACTGGGTGAGGTCTGAAAGCCTCCATGTGGCATTTGGGCTTAGAAATGAGTCTCAAGGCAATAATTTGAGAACACAAGAATCATTTTCAAAGCATCCCAAACTTCCTCTTGGAAGCCTCTATGGTTCCTTTGTGAAGAGACCTTTTCTGAAGTGAAGACATTTCTCTCCAGTGTGTGTGTGTCCTGTCATGTGGTCTGGAACCAAATTATGGAACTTACTTTAGACATCGCAAATTTTGTTATTTAGACAATATTTTAAAAAGTCCCAGGTGAGACTGGAATGTCTTTTACTGTACCCTTATGCAAATGCAAAGAAGTGCAAAGAAAAATTGGATCATTCATGAACTTGTTGCTTAGATCAACTTTCTGGATATTTCTCTGTTAGTGGACTCCCAGAGTTGACTTAATTTATTTTATTTTTTTAATTGAGATAATTTATGTGCCATAAAAGTTACTATTTTAACATGTACCATTCTGTGAATTTTTAAAAATTGAGGTATAATTGACATATAACACTATGTCAACTTCAGGTATATAATGGGCTGATTTGATACAATTCAGTGGTTTCTATCTAATTCCAGAACCCTTTCATCACCCCCAGAATAAATCCAATACCTATTACCTGTCACTCTCTATCCATGAATTGAGAAAGGATATTCTATTTTTGTACAGCTTGTACCCTTTGGGGTGGTACAGGTTTCTGTCGTGTACCTGGTATCTTAATTTGGCATATTTGTGTAGCACTAGATATGAATAACTCTAATGAAGCAGAGAAAAGTCCATTGAACTTGAAAAAAGTTTACTCCTCTGCTTTTGTTTTCTTTGAGCATTTACTTAAATTTAAATCAGCTGTGCGATTTTTGAAAGTTTATTTTTTTTAACCCTTTGCTTTATTTTTCCTGAAGTTCTTCTGGAAATTGTTTAATTCAGTTCAGTGCACTTCAGCTCATCTCAAACCTTTGTAGAAGGCCTGTTTGGACCAAAAATGGCTAGGCAGATTTTGTGCGCCTGGGAACATTAGGCAACATATGGAGCCATGTTTTGCTATTATGGCTGAGTTTGTCAGGGTCCCCAAGACCAGCTCCAATTTCAGGGATTTGTCAGAAGGACTCACAGGAGTCAGCACATAGTTGTACTCATGCTACAATTTATTCCAGTAAAAGGACACAAAACATAGCCAACAAAGGGGACAGGTGCATGGGGTGACGTCCAGGGAAACAAGTGCAGGCCTCCAAGCGCCCTCTCCCCGTGGTGTCACACAGGGCGGGCTTCATTCCTCCAGCCACAGGCCGTGACAACATGTTTGAAAGGTGGCCCGCAGGGAAGCTCATTAGAAAGTCAGCACCCAGGCTTTTTATATGGGCAGTCAATGCTTGGCATGTGCCAAAGTGCCAGACTCCCAGAAGGAAAGCAGGTGTTCAGTGCAAACCATATTGTTTGTATGAACAGTATGGGCACAGTTCTTACCAGTTCTGGGGACGGTTGGAAGTCTCCCAAACCAAAGTTCCCGTACACTAGACAAGGGCCAACCTTTCACAGGAGAACAGTCAGGCCTGTTGTGTTAATTCTTCTCTGCATAGGGTGCTCCTGGCATTTGCTCAGGGCAGCTCTCCGCACCAAAGAGTTACCGGAGCCTGATGTCCGCAGTGTGTGGCCAAGAGGGCCCGGGCGAAGCAGAGAGTGGGCTGGTGAGGCTTGGGGCTGCCAGGTCAGCTTGGCCGTCTCTAGGCGTCTGTCTCTTTTAAGACTGCTTGAATGAAACTCTCTGTATTATCTAACCTCTCTAGTATAATTTAGCTCTCTTATATTGGTTTAGGACTCTTAATTCTCTTCAGACCTAATCCAGGGCAGAAAACATACCAAAGAGAGTCCCAAACAAGATGAACCCAAAGAGGCCCACACCAAGACACAGCATAATTAAAATACCAAAGGCTAAGGACAAAGTGAGAATCTTAAAAGCAGCAAGAGAAAAGCAGTTAGTTACCTATAAGGGAGCTCCCATAAGACTGTCAGATGATTTCTCGAAAGAAACTTTGCAGGCTAGAGGGGACTGGCAAGAAATATTCCAAGTGATAAAAAGCAAGGAAGGACCTACAACTATGATTGCTCTACCCAGCAAAGCTATCATTTAGAATTGAAGGACAATGAGATAAAGAGCTTCCCAGAAAAGAAGAGGCTAGAGGAGTTCATCCCCACCAATCCAGGATTATATGAAATGTTAAAGGGTCTTCCTTGAGAAGATCAAAACTATGGGCAATAAAGTGGCAATACATACATATCTGTTGGAGTGGAAACAGAATTATAGATACAGAGAACATTTTGATGGTTGCCAGATGGGAGGGTGAACCAGGGGGATGGGCAAAAAAGGTGAAAGAATTAAGAAGTACATATTGGTTGTTACAGAATCGTCATGGGGATGTAAAGAACAGCATAGGGAATATAGTAGCCAAAGAATATAAACGCATGCCCCATGGACATGGATGATGGCGGGGGCATTGCCCGAGGGAGTGGAGAGGTGCTGGGGGAAGGGGGCAGAGGGGAAGATTGTTTATATAATGGCATAAACAATAAAATATAATTTAAATTAAAAAAAATTTTGATATAACAAGTTAAAAAATGACAATAAAAACAAATCACTATGAACAGTAGAAATTATTTTTAAATAATTTGTTTCAAAGACTTAAACTGCTGTATTGGCAGTTTTTCTTAATGAACCCTCTCTATGTATTATATACAATTACACTGAAATTAAGATCTTTAACGAGATCACTTAAGGTCTCAGTGAGTTTCTGAAGTTCTGTAGTTCACTAACTAGATCCCAGTGTGGTGAATCTTCAAGGGCAGCAGCAGAAAGTTCGAGGCTGCATTGGGCACGATCCTCCCTCTGCTGGCCGGTCGGTGGATTTCTGCATCTGAACTCACAGTCTGGCCCTGCAGCTGTGGTGTTTCTTTTATAAGTAACCTCATACTCCTTTGCCCCCGCCTCCAAAAAAAAAAAAAGTTAAAAGAGAAAAAAATAAGGCAAAGACGAGCTCCAGACTCCATCGCTTCCAGGGACTCGGGAGGAGGCAGGGGCAGCGACCTCATGGCAGCATTTGGGATTTGTTGCTCTTTGTGAGAGTTGCTTTTTAAGGGAATTCCCACATCTCTTGAGGGCCATATAGAGTAGCAAGAGCTTTGTTTTTTATTTTTATTTTAAATCTCTCTCTCTTTTTTCAATGGGAAGCTGAGAGTTGTTGCTATTGATAGCTTCTTCTCACAGCTGTGCTGGCCTCAGCTGGAATTCTTGTCATTTTCTTTCTTAAAGGAACTAAATTGGGAGTTTACAACTGTTACTATTGAGGGAGACTTCAAATTCTCAGCATGCTTTTACTTAAACTTAGAGATCAGCACTGCTGGGAGGAAACATGAAAGTCATAGCTTAGTAATTTTAGTCTGAAAAGAAAAACGAATTCCACCTGAACATTTTGTTTGCTTAAAACTAAAATGGGCATACTACATCAACCATCTGTCAGGTCAGGGAGAAGCAGCACGAAGCAGGGGGAACATTTTTAGATTGTTGTTCACATGTGCACATTTATGTTGAAAATGGAGTCGTGGCAGAGTAGGGATCCAGTGGTCCTGGTGACTGACACTGAAATGGAACTTTGTTTCTCAACTGAGAAGTCTAACCCATGGCCTTTTGGGTCTTTCGTTACTTGAGAGTTTCTTTGAGTACCACACATTAACGTCTGTAATTGTTTCTACATTATGTAGATGAATCTTTCTCTTTTTCTAAATGTATGTATATAGAAAACCATGTATCTTTGCTGGTATCTCCAATTCCGTATTTGTAACTCCCTTCTCTGACAGCGAGAACTCTGGCCCCCCTTATCCTCAGTACCTTTACGTACTTGATCAACCCTCTTGCATGTAACCAAAATTCCGTTACTGCCACTGCACCGCCCTCACCGCACAGATACCCTCTTTGCCCTCGCTCAGACTCTAACACTCACCCCTCCCCACATTGAGCTCCTACTGCTGCTCCCCAGCCCCCCCTCCCCAAGCCACCCCCAAGCATAGATACCCCCCTCACTCTTTTTGGGTTCCAGCTACCCCACACTGGGGTAATATTACCATTGCTCACACCCTCCCCACAAGTGGGGCACCCTTTTCAGCCTGCCCAGGCTCTAACACTGTTCCAGGATTCCCAGATGCCCTCCTAACCTCGCTTTGTCTCCAGCACCCCATGCTGGGTTGCTGCAGCTACCTCTACCCCTGCCCACAGTGCAGAAACCTTAGTCGCCCATTTAGGGCTCCCCTACTCTGTGCTGGGCCACCTCTCTGCCCTTCCCCAAGCAGAAGGTCTTACCCCACAAGGGCTTCAGCACCCCACGTGGGCCATGTCGTCATGCAGGAGCGCCCCCTTCCTGCTAGGACTCCAACACTACACCATCCTGTATAGACACCTTCTTGGGTGCCAGCATGCCTGTTCTTACTCTAGACAGCGTAGAGTGCTAGTTTTATGCTGACAGCTCTGCTTAAATAGAAAGTCTCCAGAAACATCCAGCAAGTACCATGTACCAGGGTCTTAGGACTTGGACGGACCTTTAGAGGCCATTTAGCCTTAACTCAGTGCATAACTTTTCACTATAATTTATACATAAAAAGTTTTCTGATTTATAATTTAAAAAATTCTTAAAATTTTTTTTTTATCCTCACCCGAGGACATTTTTTCATTGCTTTTAGAGAGAGAGAGGAACGGAGAAAAAGAAACATCAATGTGAGAGAAACATTGATTGGTTGCCTCCTGTATGCACCCAGACTGGAGATTATACACACCTGGACCAGGGATCGAACCCGCAACCTAGGTATGTGTCCTGACTGGGAAGTGAACCCGCCACCCTTCGGTTACGGGACAATGCTCCAACCAACTGAGCCATACCAGCCAGGGCAAAGTTTAATTAATTTTAATTTAAATAGCCTGATGTGGCTAATTACTAGTGGACAGTGAGGTTCTCGGGAATCGGCTTATTCCTTTCTTTGCTCCCTGTAGTGTGAGAAATGCTCTCTGCTTTTGGTTCAGTCGTGCAAAGAAATAACCAAAAGAATGGTTCTGAAGATTTATGAGCAATCTGGCTGTGGTACGTTTTGCCCTGTTTCGCAGAGTTGGTGTAGCTGATCTGGCTGGGCCAGTGTTCACCTTTCCACCCCTGCTCTGTGTGTGTGGACCGAAAGCTTAATGCTCAGTGAAAGATGACGATCTCAGTTAGAGAGTGATTGGTTGTTCTTTGGCATTGGATGTATAAACCTCTAAGGAAGCCTAAAAAACTAAAGAAAGATAAAACAATTACCCTTCCTTTCTCCCCAAAGCGAGGGAAAACAAAGAAGAGAGAGAGAGAGATGCTTCACAGAGCCTGGGTTCTTGGTCCTTCCTTCTCACGGGCTTGTACCCGCACCCAGCCGATGAGATGCAGAGCCCTCATATTTTTCCTGGTCTCTGCCAGTTAGAGGCAGGTTTAAATGAGCACTGCTTCTAGGTGTGATGGGTGTTTCCTTTCATCCTGGAACCTGCTTCGTATTATTATTTTCTAGTGGTCTCTCAACCTATGCGGTGCTTATGCTCCGTAACCTCTGTTTTCTGGCAATCCTGCCTTCTAGGAGGGAATTACTTACCATCTGGCCTTCCCAAAATTTTGCCCTTGACCTCTGGCTTACCAACTTTGTGTTCTTATTTTTATCTTTTATGGAGATCTTAGTGGCACTAGACCCTTAGGAATCCTTTCCTCACTCCATTTTCTCTTAAGCATCCTTCCTTTTCTGATGTTACGACTGATTCCATCCTCTGGGAAAGATTTTTTTTTTTCACTTGTTCTCACTTATCAGTTTGGTCTTCCTAATGTCCAGGCGGCCTTCACCATGGGGGCTCTCTCCCTCATAGCCTAAGGATGCCATTCAACAGCCAGAAGCAGTCTTTCTTCTCTTTTGGCTTTACAACCAGTGCTGCCCATTAAGTTCCCCTCGTCTCCTATTTGAAGGATGCTGCCAGCTCTCAGTTCCTTTTCTGGTCAGAGAATCAGATATGACTAATGATAACGTGTTGATGTTTCTTCCATTCAGTCAATCAATCAGTCAACCAATCAGTCAGTTTTTCTCTTTTTCAACACACACATGTATTTATAGCATGCTCTCTAAGCTTGGCATATTGTAAGCATTTTCTCAAAACATTAAGAACTCCTTCCAAATAAAATTCTTAACCATTGCATAGTATTTCAGCATGTGAATGAGTCATACTTTACTCACTTATAGCACATAATATTTTGAACATTCAGCCATGCTACAGAGCATTATTTCCCCCCAAATCAAGGGATGTGAAGACTGGTGAGGAAACACTTATTGCTGTATGTTTAATGTCAAAGTTTGTCTTACCTTGACTGACATACCAGCTGCAGCGTTCCATCACCCTTTTCCTCCTTTATAGCCCCCGGCGATACTTCCTGCTGTCATCTCAGACGGCTCTCCATCCTGAGTACCGAGAGGAACTGGGAGCCCTTCAGGCCAAGCATGGAGACTCAGTGTTAGTGCTGGATAAATGCTCCAACCTCTCCGAGGATGTCCTGTCTGTCCGTAAGCGCTGCCACAAGCACCAGGTCTTCGATTACCCTCAGGTGCTGCAGGTGAGTATTGTTCATTGCCTCGCTCAAGGCTCAGTGGGGGTCCCTTCCACAAAGTATAATTAATAGGAACTATTTTCCACTTGCAAGTAGGAGAATTCCCCACGGGGAGAAGAAAATGTAGCATTGCCCTTTACTGGACATGTAGACGTTCAGGTGCTTCCCCATGTTTGGCATATTGTTTACGCAAAGCTTCTTGGCCTGTGAGTATTCATACTCCTTTCAAATATTCGTTATACTTCAAAAATGCAAATGTGACATATTTACAAAGAAGCCACGTAGACAAAGCAGGCCCATGTATTTCGCTTTTACCCCTGTATTCGTAAGCCAGTCAGAGAAAAGTGTTTAGGTGGTAGCTGGTGCCCTCTGACTGTGCTACCGCACAAAGCTACAGTCGGTTTCCCTGAGGAGCGGAAGCTTTTCACTTTTAGTCATTGTTTTGTTTTTGGTGTTTTGCCACCCTTAACATATACTATGGTGGCATATCCTACGCTTAAATCATGGGAATGGCGGTACTTTCATAACCACTGGCAAAGCAGTCCTTTTGAGGATGTTTTATAAGCAGGATATTTGACATTCCAAGGGCAGGGGGGCTTGGAAAGGAGACATTGAGTTTTGTTCACTTAAATATTTAAAATGCAGACAGGTTAGTTCAAGGAGAAATATCAAGGAGCTAGTATGATTTTTTTTTTTTTTTTAATCTCCAAAGAGAACTGGCCCATGCTGAGATTGTTAAAATACTTTCTCTCAGAAAGTGCTGCTTCTCCTCTGGAATGTCTGACTGATAACAGTGGTGATGTGAACAGGAGTATTTATAGTAACCTTTGTCTAGACAGGAAAAATGGTTATCAGCACGTGTGTCCACATCTGGATGCCGACTCTTCAGGGCAGGCGGAGCTGTCCACCTGCACCTCCGGGTGCCATGACTGATTCTCTGCTTTGACTGGTGCTGCTTTTCTCATTTATCCCCAGAGGAGTTTGGCATATTGAATTTCTTCTCATTTTTTTCTAAACGTTCCTTTTCTCTAGTTTTAAAGATTAAATAGTCTGTCTTTTAAAAAATGTTTGTTTTTTTTTCTCCTAAAGAGGTAAAAACTGGGAGAAACTGAATGTTAAAGATAGGGTCTTTTCTTATTTTGGATTACCTATTGCAACTGTTTTTTCTCCTGTGCATCTCTTATTTTCCTAAATGTTCCCCACATTGAGGGAGTGAACAGGGAAGAAGTCTTTTGAGATTTTGCATTTTGTTTGATTTATTTTTCCTAAGTAGAACATATCTGTCTTAACATATTTTCAAAGGCATCGCATTCATGAAATGAGCTATCTTCTATGTGCAAAGCACACTGCCAGATGCCATGGGGAGCAGAGGCATGAAATGAGATTTGATACCTTCCCTTTAAGTGGTCCTCTAGAGAGCCCAATATGCCCAGACAAAATAATTCTATTACCAGGTAGGCTGCGGTACGTACGATGTTCGGCTGCTGTACCACGGCGCCTTTACAGAGCGCACTAGAGCTGAAGGAGACCAGCCCATGGCAAGTCATATTGTTGAGAGGCTACAGGAAGACTTGGACATGGGTTTACATTTTCAGGGTATCAACAGCGAATGCACTGGGGTAATGCTGAAGGGCAGAAATGCGAAATGCTGCAGCCAGTTGACTTTTTACGTGTTACTGACGTGAGCTGATATTTTTTAGCATTTTTGTGCCAGGATGCCTCAGTGTGGCTTGGCTTCAGCCTGTGGGAGAACTTCGTGGCCTGCAGGGAGCAGAGCGAGTGGGTGGGCAGACTGGCTGCTAATCCCTCTCTCTGCTGTTCCCGCAGGAGGCTGCTTTCTGCGTGGTCCTTCGCGGAGCTCGGCTGGGCCAGGCCGTTTTGAGTGACGTACTGCGGGCTGGGTGTGTCCCAGTTGTCATTGCAGACTCCTATATTTTGCCTTTCTCCGAAGTTCTGGACTGGAAGAGGTGGGTGTTACCCTCTACAAAGCCTTACATGAGTGGCTCTGTGTGTATGAGGTTTTAGAAGCCCCCAGGTGCTTGTGATGCATTCCTTGGTGTGAGAACTACTTCTTTAGATTGCTTTGCTATACTTTCCTTCGGGAGAGTTAGTCCATTGGCCTAGAAGTTGGCACACTGAGGCTTGTGAGCCAAATATGACAGGTTGCCAGCTTTTTATAAAGTTGTATTGAAAATCAGCCCACCCTTTTATTTACATATTGTTTATCTCTATTCTCGTGCTACAGTGGCAGAGTCAAGTAGTTGTCGCAGAGATTATATGGCTCACAAAACCTAAAATATTTACTCTCTGGCTCTTTACAGAAAGCATTTATCAACTCTTGGCCAAAAGCAGTGGTTTGTAGAGACTGCAAAGTATACTTACCTGGAGAGCTTTTAAAAATTCCTGGGCTTTATCCTCAGGAATGCTGAATTTTAAAGCTTCCCATGTATGATTTGCAACCCCAGTTGAAAACCACTGCCCTGGGGTGTTCACTGAGTCTGCGTGCTTGGCCTCTAGAGGCTGGAGGAGGAGTACCCCTGTGTGGATGGGAGCGTAGAAACATTCCTGTGTACAGGTGGACAAATGGAAGTCCTGGTGGCTACGACTGTCAGTGCTGTGACTAACAGAATAGCCTGTAAGCCTCATGTTATTTAATTTCCCTAGGACTTGGAGGTCAAAGATTATTGAAAATTAGTTCCTTTTGTCTATACTTCTCAGGCTTGATGTGGTTGTAAATGCTTAATTGCTTTTTCTTCTCCCAGCTTTTTTTTTTTGATATTTCTATCCTAGTCTGATTACTCCAGATATTTGAATAATTTAAGTGGCATTCACTCACATGTGCATTCATTCATTCATTCACCTCATATTGGAAAGTCTCCTGTGAATAATATAGTCTCTGTTATTAAGGAGGTTAGAATCTAGGTAGGAAGACAAACCGATTATAATGTGTGTTAAGTGCTATACAACAGATGTATGCACAGTGGGTGATGGAAACCCGGGACAGAGAAGGAAGCCTAAATCAGCCTAAGAAAGGAGGGTATGCAATTCTATATATCTCAGAGAAGTGGTGAGCCACTTCCAGTTATTTTTACGTCCACAAAAACATTATTTGAGTGCCTGTTACTTGCCAGGTACTGTGTTAGGTATGGGGATTCAAAGATGATCAAGGACAAACCTTACCTCCAAGAAGCTCATGGTCTGGTGGTGGAAGGTAGACAAGTAAACCAGTAGTTACCAAGTACTGTGATGAGACACAGCCCTCACCGGGTGGAACACTCAGAGAAGAGTGAGAAGGAGACACCCACTGCTGCTGGTGTGGAGATGGTGAGGGCGTCACAGAGACAGTGACCCTGAGCTGAACCTGATACGATTTTTCTATGAGAAGCTAGATCTGCTCGGGTAGTTGAATTACAGAGAAGTGGTAGAAGGGCTCTGGGTTTGGCATCAGAAGGCCTGCGTTCAGATAACCAGCTCTATTACTGGCTAGCTTTGTGATCTTGGCAAATCATGTAATCTTTTTTGAGCTTCATTTTTCCCATCCGTACAGTCAAAGTCGTGTATTTATTTAACAAATATTTATTAAGTGCTAACTGTGTGTGTGCGCTAAGCAATGTACCAGATGCTCAAGATATGCTGGTGAGTGAAAATAGGCGTGGTTTCCATCCCAGTGGACTAGTCTAGTGTGGGGAGGGGGCTTCAGATTTTAAGAAATTAACTTATACAAATATAATAACAAACTCTGCTTAATGCCACGCAGGGTAAGTCCTCGCTGAGTTCTCCCTGTCCCTTACCAGGCATACCTAACCTGTCAGCAGGGCCCCCTGGCTCCCTTCTCTCCTCGCTTTCATCACTTCCTCCCTTGTGGCACCTCTTGCCTGGCGCTGGCCGTGGCCTCTAGCTGTTCTCCCTGCTCCCGGTCTCGCCGTTAGCAGTTTGTTCTAACACTTTAGGCAGAGTGATTCTGTCGGAGCACCAGCAGATCGTGCCGCGCTTTACCTAAAACCTCCTAATGGCTTTCTGGCTCAGCCAAAGCCCACGGACTTACAGTGGCTTGTCGGGCGCTTTACGCTTTGCTGTGGCTCTCCCTCCTGTTTCTCTTCGTCTCCTCGCCATCCCCTTCTTTACTGTTTGCCAGCCACACTGGCCCCTCTGCTACTGCTGGAACATTCTGGATGCGCTGCTTTCGCAGAGCCTTTTACTTATTAGTGTCTCTGCCTGGAGCGCTCTTCCGCCAGGCGTCCTCGCGGCTCTCTCACCCCCAGGCCGTCCTCGTCTGTTTTGTTCGCTGTCGGATTAACGGGACCTACTTCCTACTAGGGCCTCCGTAAATACATGCTGAGTAAATGAATGGATTTGAATGTACAGCCTAGCTAAAGGAGAAGAGTCATGGTTCATTCCATGTGGGCAGTGGAGAGTAAGGAAGAGCGTCCCGGGTAGGTGGGATCTCACCTACCTGGGCTGCGGGGAGCCCCAGGTAGTGCTCGGGTGACTGAAAGGCGCTAGCGTGGCTGGAGCATTCCGGTGGCGCGGAGGAAGGCCAAATGCAGTGGCGAGTGGAGGTGAGAAAATGGGCCCTTGAGAAGGTCGGCCGTGAGGAAGGGGGAGGAGCCGGGCTGCTCACCGGAGGAGTAGGGGCCCGAAGGAGGTTTCTCGTTTCGGCTTGTAAGAGTTAAACACGGCGATGTGTGCCGAAGTGCTCCGTGAAAAGGGCGGTACCGACGTGAATTGTTCTGTTGTTGTCTCTAGAGCATCTGTAGCTGTGCCAGAAGAAAAGATGTCAGACGTATACAGCATTTTGCAGAGCATCCCCCAAAGACAGGTTGAAGAAATGCAGAGACAGGTAAGAGGCCACACAGCTCTGTTGGGGAGGTGACCAGGGTGATGGGAAAGGGTGGCCCTTAAGTGACCCTTGGATACAGAGCAACAGCAGGTGACTGTGCAAGTGGGGTTTCTTTCCTCCCCTGTATCAACCGACCAAACCGAAAAGAGGAAAACAGTTTAGGTTAGCTGGTCAAATAAGTATGCTATGATAACTACCAGATTTAAAAACACTTCCGAGGGAAGCCTAGTGTTATTTTAAGGGTCACACCATAGCTATGTGTCCCAGATGCAAAGCTGAGCCTCTTGGGAAGGCTGTTTTCACAGCAGGTGGTAGTTGTAGTGACTAGGACAGTCACAGAGGCTGGAACATTTCTGAGCGATGCTTCTGAGTAACTGTTAACCTCGTTAACCTTGAGAATGCGGTTGTCTAAGCTAGCCTAGGTTCTTTCCCCTCGAACATTTTTGTGCCTCTGCCTCTCTCGCCAGGTCTCCCTTCTGCCCTCTGGTGGCCCTGCCTTGAGCTGCCCTCTGCTGTCTAAAGCGCTCCATTGGGTGTCCCGTTTAGGCCTGCTTCCCTTTCTCCTGAAAAAAATTTAGTTGGGCTTAAATGTCAAGCAAGTTTTAAAAAACTTAGAAAGATTATCCTGATATTGGTACCGTGCTTGTTTCTTCTTTTTAAAATAGGTCTTAAAAGTTTTTATTTTTATCAAAATTGTCTGTGTAGGGGATGAGCAGGAGAAAAGGTTTGGAGGGTTCTCAGCATTAAGTATGGAACTGCCCAGTGCGTCCCGCATTCATTTTGGTGCCCCCAGCTGCAGGCAGAGGGCCCGTACTTAACCTTGTGCGGAGAGCTGGTCTCAGGCCTCCATCTGGGTGAGGGCAAGGCAGCCACCTGGCTGTGTAGATTGGGAAGGTGATCTGGGTTTCTGACAGCTTGTTCAATTTACGTTCACTTCATCCCCCTGCCTTTCGCCCCGCCTCCCCCCCCCCCCCCCCCCCCCCCCCGCTGGGGCTCTGCGGTGGCACTCGGGCTTGTCCCAGCCCATCTACGAGGCAGCTCTCGTGGACCTGTTCAGTCAGCCACCGCTGCTTCTGCTTTCGGCTTCCACACTTCGTTGCTGTTACCTCGTCTGCCGTTCTCTTACCTTAGAGCGATTCTGTCTTAATTTTTAAAAATTCCCTTGATTGTCAATTTTAGGGTTTTATAAGGGAGTGGCAGTTAGTAAGTATGTTCGGGCTACCCTCTTTTTTATGACTGAGCTTCATAAGCCAAAGAGAGAGTCGCATCCACAACAATGAAGCCTGTAGGCTCTTATCTCCGGCCGCCTGTATTGGATGCCTCCCCGCCTGGCTACTAACTCTGAAGGCCGAAGATTTGCCTTCTCTGGACTTTGGTTGCCTCATCTGTAAGACGGTTTGGCATTCTGATTTGAAAACAAATCTCGGACTGGTGTTTAGCCTCCCTGCAGTTTTTTCATAGCATACTCATGTTCATTTTAAGTTTCTGGGCTTCCCAGTTGTTACTTAACTAATGATCTCATCTGAATTTTAGGGAATTAGAAAACCAGTCTAGAGAGCTCTAGAATCTTAATCGAAACCCATGGTTCTTGCCACCTGTGTAGAAGAAAATGCTATTTGAAGAGTCCTGATGTTTGTGCTCTTTGTGTTTTTATGGCATCTTGATTCACTAACATAACTAAATAGAGAATTGTCTGCTAAATCAGATATGTTCAGTTATTAGACTACAGTCTTAAAAAAAAAAAAAAGGCTGAGAAAACCCCACCACCTTCACTTCGGGGGAGAATCATTTGGTTTTTGGAGCAGACTGTGGTTTGGGCTAACGTACAGAATGCTGCTGGCCCGTAGCAGCGTGGCGTGGGAACCCCAGCTCTGAGACAGGCTTGGCCGGTCATTTTCAGAGGTGACTCAGAATCATGGAGCCGCGGAGAAGGAGGGAATAAACGCCATTTAAAACTGTGCTTTTAGGTTATTTGGGTTCAAGGAGACACACTTGGAGTCAAAAGACTTGGGTTTGCTCCCTGGCTCTGTCCCTATGAATTGTGTGACCATGACAAGTCACCAAGGCTCCCTGGGCTTCCGTGTCCTCATTTATGAAATGAAGGGGTTGGTCAGATCATTTCTCATTTTCCATTCAGCTGTTTGAACACACTGTGAAACTCTCGTCCTCAGCAAGAATATTACTCTCCTTGACAACATTAATAATTAAGGTCGTCTCTTCCTCTGAATACCTTTAGTCATTCGGGCCAGTTACCTCCTTCGGTGGTGAACATCCTATGTTATGTCAACTTGCAAAAGAAAGTGAGTCATGGCACTTTCCTGCCTTCCTTTCTAAATCTCTCCCCTGCTTTCCAGTGCTCCTTTTCTCTGTGCTACTTTCAGGCCTTCTAAAGCACCCCACTGCAATGCTTCATTTAGCTTTGCTGCCCTTTCTCTGAGTATTCTCTGTTCCGAAGTGGCCTCTTCTCTTCTCCCAGCTCCAGCTTTCTAGACTGGACTGATCTCCACTACAGGTGAGAGTGTCTGGTTGAAGTAATTCCAAGACAGGTATGAAGGGTGACTAGCTTCAGTTCCTAGATGCCAGCGCACACTCTTGCCCCAAGCTGCGACAACCAAAAATGTCTCTGGTTATTGCCGAATGTCCCCTGCGAGACAAAATTGCTTTGATTGAGAACCGTGTTCTGTTGATAGTGAAGGTCTCATCTCTCTAAGATTAGAGAGAGTTCTTTTGTTTTGTAGGACCCTTTCCAGATTATGTGGGACATTTTACCTCTGTTTACAATCTGTCAGTTTAACCCGACCTTGGCAGGAGTAACTGAAGAAATGGCATACATCTCGTTCTGGAAAGTTTTCACACTTTAGTGCATTCTCTTTGAGGAGGTCATATTTCAACCTTTTTGGAAGACAGGTATAAACTCATAGGGAGAAACCTGTTGCATCAGTAGTTGGTCCCACAGAGCCCCTGACTGGTGTGCAGGAGTGACCTGAGACTGAGGAACAGAGTGATTTTTTTGCTGAGCAACTGAAAGCTAGCTTAAGGAGCTGCATGGACAGTTGTAGCCAGCAGAGGTCTCCATCCACTTCTAAGTGGCTCATTTTCCTTCTGACTGTTTAAGTGTTTCCAAGAAATCCTAAATCCTAAATGCCATGAGCTGCTCTGGCGTTTCACTCTGACAGCGCCCTCTTGGCCACTCCCTATAGAGACTGGTTCTTTCAGATGAGGAGGAAAGAGGGCTTAGCACAGGATTCTGCTCTCGTTAGATGGAATAGAGCTAAAGTTTCCAAATTGACCCCAAAAATGTGGTGTACGATCTTGATGATGAAGGTGTTGCAGCAACACTTTGCAGTTTAGAATTCAGGATCAGAAAGGCTGCAGTCTGACCAGTGCATACAACGGTCAAAGCCCTTGTCGTGACTTGGGGATTAGGGCGCTCTGAGGCAGAAACACATTTTACCTAACCGGGAGAAATTACATTTTCCCCTTGACCTTAGGTGTGAGAGTGAAGCAGCTATAGCGTTAATTACAGGGCTAGAGCCTGAAGTAAGTAGGAGCTGTAGTTGAGCTAAGATTTTTGAAGAAACGGACACCTGAAGGGCAACGAGGAGAATGGTCGGCCTACGTGGCTTTGGACAAGCTACATGTGGCTTAGGGTTTTCTGTTTATGTGTGTGTCACTTAAAAGCCAGTTCCTTCCATTAGTAGAGGATAATAGTTATAACAGTATCAGCTGGCCTTTTATTGTCTTATGAGCTAAATTAATTAGTTGAATAATTTAAGGAAGCCCTAATTAAGTGTTTTTCCCCCCAAGGGAAGATGATGGGAGACAATAAGAAATCTGTGATCCTCACTCACAAAGGCCTAACAGTCATCTTGTGGACATATGGGTCTAAGTACAAAGAAAGTTGAGAAGATGGTGCAGATTTTTCAAAGTACATTAGGGGTCTGAAATGGGCGGAAGAAGGTATGGGACAGGGATTGATTTATTGGGGAGGTGCATTCGTGGAAGGCCTTAAACATGGAGGGTCCCATCAACCACCCTTACAATCGAAGGCAGGAAGAAGTGTGCAACTAAATATTTGTCTGTGGTCAAATAGAGCTTTCATATCCCCGGTCTCCCTTGCATCGCAATGAAAAAGAAAGCAATCTTGGATCTTGGAAGGCTGGATAGACACTAGACTGTATAGTCAGAAATGTTTGTGTGGATAGGGAGGAGGGTGTAAATGGATCCCCAGTTTATCTATTGAGTGGAGTTTCCAAACATTGTTTTATTGGTCAGTGGCTCCGCCAGCAGTGACCTCTAACCTCAGCCACACTAGGAGGTGGAAGTCAGGAGCCTGCCTTGCCTTTGAACTCTTCTTTGTACTCAATTGACCGGGAGCCTTTGAGGTGGCAGAAACATCCAGCATCTTCTTTTCTTTCTCACCTTTAACGCTTGGGTAGGTTAAAATATCAGTTTCTCTTCGGTCTCTTGCACGGACCTATTTCAGTTTGCCTTCGTATTTCCCTGCCAAGCACACCAAATATCTGGGCGGTAGAGGTGCACTTGGAGATATGATGGGCTGACTTAAGAAAAAGACAAAATGCGTCTATTTAAGAAAGTAAACCCCCAGGCGTGTGGTGCCATCACCTACCAGGACGGTAGTTAGGCCTCGCTGTGTGAAGAGAGCACAGGACTGACCACAGCGCGGCAGGTGTGTGCGCACCGGCACCGGCGCCCCACGCCCCGGGAGAGCCCCCGAAACGCGGCCCTCGCCTTACCTCGTTCATACACGATTTCAACACGTCGGATGCTCCAGTTCCCGTAACCATCGCAGTTTAGAAGTCAGAGACGGGAAGGGGCTCTGAGATGACTCATCTGCCAGTCTGGCGCACGCTCAGAAGGCAGAGAGGTTATTTTAAAAATAGATCTCTCAGCACATTGGATGCATGGCAGACAGCTTTGCGGGTTTCGCTGTCTCGCTGTGTTCTGGCTGTGGCATTGTAGGAGGGCAGAAGCCTTTGATTCAAAGAAGCACGTGTTCGTTTTCCGTATTTTGGATTTCCGACTCAAATGAGTCTTACCATCATTTTGCACTCTGACGGTATCAATAGTTTCTCAAAGTGGAGGAAAGAGAGAAATTGCTGTTCTTCGTCAGGCCCTCGAATCTCTAGGCAAAGGTTTAAGTTGAGTATATATATATTTAAAAATATTGGCTCATTTATTTTATGAAGTTTTATATCTAAAATGTTTTTCATTTTTAAAAAGTGTTACACTTAAAGGTGTAAACTCTCAGATGTCTAGAGCCCTCAGCAGCCCAGATGGATATATTCTCTGAGGGCTCCCTAGGGTGGTGTCTTGACTTTTATGTCCACTTACATAGTAGCCTGTGTCCATTTCCCTCATTCCCCATCCCTAGCACATACCAGTTTATGAAGCAAACTCTTTAAACAGAATAGTGAGATAGGCAGTTGGAGAAATAAGGGAAAGTTTTAAAGTGAAGAAACTGAGGATAAAGAGACGGAAGGTAACCCTCCCAGGACAGCACAGTATATGAGGGGCAGACAGGGAGCATGCTCTGTGTTGCTGCCTGTGACATTATTCAAATCACTGCATGTCTGGACTGAGGCTAAAAACGAGAATGGGCTTCCCAATAATTCAGGCTAACTGCTTATTAGATAGTCTTCAAAAAGTGATTACTTGAGACATTTACATTGGACACGTCCCTGGAAATATAAAGACTGCGGAAGAGATTTCACTTCTCATTTCCAGAATCAATATTGTAATGCCTGTCACTCTTATCCCCCTGACTGTGAAATTGAAAATTTTTTATATACGTAAACTGAACTCTCAAGGCTTTTAAATACCGCCTAAGATTCCTGCCTCCCTTCCTCCCCTGACACTCCAGTCCCAACCTGCCACTCCAAGCTGTGTTTCCCAATCTTATGCTTTCATACTTGCCCTAAAAAAGGTATTGGATTGCTTACCCTTCAACAATACACATTGACCTAATCCCTGGAGCTCTTTCTGTGAAACAGACAACCATGGCTCTGATACAAAGCCTGGCTCCCTGGCCAGTGGGAGAGCCTTGGGGATAAGTGTAGTCACTTTATGGGATATTTTGAATTTCATAATATTTTTCAAAAGCACTGTATACTCTGCGTTTGAGTTTCCCTGAATGTATAAATCCATATTGTGAAGGGGACTGGCCAATGTATTGTATGTTGTTTAAAGCAGGATAAAATAAGGACTTATTTAATTGGAACTCTTTAAGGAAGAGCATTTTTATGTGCTTTAACTTTTTTTTCCAACTTTAGTATTAAGAACCTATTGGAAAAAGACTTTTGCCAAGCATCTGATGGGAAGCCAAGAAAAGCATTTTAATAGAACAGTCTTAAATTTATAGTGCACTGGGGCCTGTAAATAAATTTTCTTGTCTTTAAGGTTTGGGCTGATTTGCAGCTATTTTGTATAGCTTCTGAGGTTTAAATCCCCACGGTCCAGGTGGAGGGACCACGAAGCTGCTTCCCTTGGCAACCTTGGCATCCCTCGGAGTCCATGGGCAAACAAGCGAACAGGATATGGAACTTCATCTGGAAGCTCACTTGTCTTATTGTGATACCAGTTTTAATCGTTTCTGTGACTTTTCCTACAGCAGCCCACCTAAATATTCTCTAAATTTAAGAGAATTAGAGACCTTAATTTCACAATGGAAACCAATCAAATATTTATTAAGCCTCTGCTTTGTTCCCATTTGTACAGGCGCGGTGAGGGAGATTTTACAGTGTGTGTGGGGGGGTCCTGTCTTTAAGAAATCCCTCGAGAGCGCTGGGGATAATACTTTCAGTAATATACAAATTAAAAGGCCAGAAGTGCTGTGCAGGTCGCTGTGGCAGGGGGCGGGGTGGGGGGGTAGGCGTCAGGAATGCATCAGGAGGTGAAAGCGGTCTTCAGAACTGGGCAGTCTCAGATTAGAAGAGAGGATGGGGCTCACTCAGCCCCCTGACCCCAGGGGGCTGCCTTCCGTGAAAAGGACTCATTACGTGAGGTGGAGCAGATGGGGGTGGGGGCTCGGAATACCAGCAGAGAGCTCTGTCGAGAATTAGAAGGGAAGGAGAGTAGATGACAAGTGCAGAGTAATGAAAAGATGTGTGATGAAAGGGGAAGCAGTATCAATTAAGAAGATTTAGAAAAAAATCAAAGAGCTGAAAGAGACCTGAGAAAATATTCAGCCCTTTCCTCGTATTTTACAAATCACAAGTAAGCCTGGAGTTTAAGTGATCTTGAGTTGTCAGGGCCAGCGTTGAACCCAGCTGGAACCCAGGTTTCCTGCCTCCCAGTCTGATGGTCCTTTTCTGCGTTGTCACTGCAGTGTTTTCCAAACTGAGGGCTGTGACTCATTAGTTGCTCATGAAGTTAAATCAGTGGTTCATGAGTGTCATTTTATTTTTTTTTTAATGAAATATAATAGAAAGGAAAATACCATCATAGTACATCGCAAGGGTAAATATTTCCTGAAAACTTTCTTTTGGTTATACACGTATATGTGTAGCGAATTGCAGTGTAAAATGTGTTTGTGTTTCTTAGTGCGGGTCCTAGTCCAAAAACTTGAAAAATGTTGGTAGTGGAAAGCGCATGAGCTTTTGAGTTGGAGAAACCTGAGTTTATATCCTCAGCTTTGCTGTCTGTCTACCAACTTTGTGACTTTGGGCAAGTTACCTGACTTTTCCAAGCTTCAGTTCTTCTTAAGTCAGACCTGGGACTAATAACAGTAGAGAGCAGTTGTGTGGCTCAGCGAAATCACTGACTTACGGCATCGAGATTCTGGTCTGTCTCCTTCCCGCTGGCAGCGGTCTGGGAGCACTCCGCCTGGGCCTGTGTTTGAATAGTGGAAGGAGCCTCCCAGCGTGGGGCTCGGTCCTCGGGAACCACAGTGAATTACCAACACGGATGTATTATGCATTTGCTTCTGGGCTTGGAAACTGGAAACAAAATTTATTCCTGTGGGTTCTGGTATACTTTCTACATCTTGACATGGAAAGAGGTTCACCTCTCTGTTTTTCTGTTAGGATCAGAATGGCTTATTAAAATCAGTGGTTTTCTAGCTGGCCTTAAATTCATTGGCACATTTAGATAAAGTACTGTTACTTTTTCCTCTTTCCAGTGAGAAAAAAAAAGTTATACTGCCGTTTTCTCCCTCCTCTGATGCGTTCTCTGCCAAAGCATGATTTTACTCATTTTTTTTGCGTGAAAAAATTAAAAGAAATAAACTTACAGAGAAAAGTTAAAACCAGAATTGACATTTGGGTGGAGAACAGTTGAAGAATCAGAATTTATTGGGTATGAACTAAAAATAAAGGAAATTTTTATGTGAACTTAAGAGGACCAGTCCGATTCTTTTTTAGAACTAGCTGGTGGCCGCGTCCTACTGAAAGGAGAGCGAGCCCTTGTGTGTGATTTCCTTGGTACTCTCTGCTGCTTCCCTCTTCCTCTCCTCTTTCGGCCTCTCCATCTCCCTGCCCCCGCTCCTTTCTGGCCAGCTCCATCCCATATTTGAAATCCCGCTGGAGAGCAGAGACAAGCGCTTCATCCCAGATGATTTGGGCCAGGGGCTAAAACCCTGCCATAAATCTGCAGCTCATTTTAATGCCACGTTAAAACAGTGTGAGCGGCTGGTTTCCGTGGCCCCTGCCCTCTTTCTTTATGGGCTCTTTGGCTCTTCTTTTTAAAGAGGCCCTGCGGAGTAATTTTAAAGTTCTTATCAGTTTGCTGACAGGTATATGGGCCTTTCTGCCGAGTCCAGGAGCTCAGGCAGGCGTGTGAAACTTCTGATATTAAAATTGAAGAAAAATGCCAGGCAGAAGGGATTGGTCGGTGCAGCTGTGACTGGAGGTAAAAGACTAGCAAGATAATTAACCTTTGCAGGTCCGGAATTTCGCCATTGGTGGGATAAATTTCTCTTGGTTGGTAGGGGCAGGGCACTAAGGGTTAGGCGAGGGGGGATTTTGCAAGGGCTTTTATTTTTATCCCCTGATTAGAAATGCTATTTTGTTGACAGTTGGTGCTTTCAAGCTTCAGCGAGTGAGCTGGGCAGCCCTGGAGAGTTGGGGAGCCAGGTTTACAGTGCATTATTTTTCCTAAAGGCCCTCTGACTGGCTAGGCCTCTGCTTACATGTCTTTGCCAGCCCCAGCTTGCTGCCTCTGTGTCCACAGGATCACTGTTATCAGCGTTAAAGGGACTTCCATCAGTCTGCTTCGCTGACCCTTTTAGACCACTGTGCCAACTGCGGCAGCCCTCCCAGAGCGCCCCATGGAAGCAGCGGGCCCTCTATAGACGGCGCCTGCGGCGCTCGGCCCTGTCCGCCCTCTGCGTTACAGAGGAGCGGACTGGGTGCTACTTCTCCCTCTCCCCTGCTACTTTTCCTTTCTTTCTTTGCTGGAAAACTCTTGCAGCAGACAGCTGAGGGGAAGGAAAAACCATTACCTGGATCTAGGCCAGCAGCTTGATGGGAGCTTCAAAATCTCTGGCACCTCCTGACCAGAATGTTTTTCCAGGCATTTCAAAGAGTGCACCCTCCCCCTCCCCACCTCAGCCTTCCAGCCGTGGTTTCCAAGGCAGCCGGGCGCGTGGAGTGCGCCTTCACGACGCACTTTACAGCTGCCCGCCCTTTTTCTCCTAACTAGAGCTTTTGGGAAGAGCACAGTCGAGATAAGCAAGATCCAATGGATATATATTTTCAACTGCTCTGTACCCTTTTGGCACAAACCCATTATTTTTCCTTCTTCTAATAGTTTCGGACATGAGCAGTTTTGCAAGTGTGTTCAATTTAAAATAGCCATTTAACTTGAGGTTGAGGCAAAAAGTAAGGAATTTTTGTAGCAAGTTAGTGAAATTATAGAGCTGTTGATCTAGGATTGATGATTTTCATTGAGTAAACAATAAAAAATACTGGTTTGTTTTATTACTCCTGGAGCCCCTGTGGGGAAGGTAATTAGGTATAAAAACCAAATGAGCAATAAAACAAAATAAAATGCCCCAGACTCCAAAGCGATAGAACTACTTTTTTATACATTTCTGGGGAGTAAATTGATATCCTGTAATTAGTTAAGAAGCTTTGTGAACTGGGTGCTATTGCTTATGGTCTAATTTTAACAAAGTATTAAAATGTTTAACAAATATCTTGGAAGTTCTCCATCAATATATGATTATGGTGACTCTTCATCACGCAGCTCTTCAAAGGGCCAGGCGGATGGGAGGGTGCTAGCGTCCCCTTCGGGCCCCAGTGAGGCTGGAGAGCCGCCTCTGTAGTCAGCCATGGCTTAAGCCCGTGTAACAAGTCCCCATTATGGGTCATCGCTTCAAAAAATGGGCTCTGTAACAAAAGTGTTAAATATTAATTTGCACCTGTGTAGGAACTGTCTTGACTCTTTGGGGCTGTTTTCCCATGGGATAGGACTATCTGTGAAGCATTGCTGAGAAGTATTTACTCATTGCAGGCTTTGTGAATTCATTATATACCTACTCAGAAAAATATATAGGTTTGTTTACAAAATAATAACTAGTAAATCAAGCACTGATATATTTGTTAAAGAATTTGTTGTTTTCAAGTCTTCATTAAGGGTTAAAGTAATCCATATGACTTGTGGCTGTATTTACAAATATTAATGTAGATTAGTACATTTTTATTTACATATTCTGTCCCCCTCAGCCTCGCAGAGATTGAGGGAATTTGGAGTTACATGATTATTTTTGTCATGGCATGATTTTCAGTTTTATAATAACATAATCTTACAAGTTCTTGCTACTGTTCTTGAGAATGGAAAGCAACAACCGTGTACTCATTTGCCTTTGCTTAAAGGTCTTTAACACTGAATCACACCAGGATTGGTGCAGAAGTAGCATCGTAGAAACCATTTCTGACAGTACGGTTACCTCTGTCCTGTAACTTAAAGGCTAATTTGTTGTATTTAAATATGGACTTCCCATTTTATTAAGGCATTTAATAGTAGGGGAGCAGTTCACTTGTTATCTTTCAGATTCCAATACTTCTATTAAAAGGAGCAAGTGTTTTCTTGTCAAGTATTTGAAGTCCATATGTGTATTGAAGTATTTTTAACTTTCAGGTTAATTTGGCCAGGTCTTAATGATCTGTATGTATCACTTGTATTTTAGGAAGGTCTTACAGTGATGCGTTTTGGCATTTGATGTGATTGAGAAGACCCAGAAGCTGGTGACAGACTGAAGGGTTGGAATAACATACTCAAGGACTGCAGTGCAGCGCAGGGGGAACAGTGGGCCTGACTGCACTCCCTTCAGTTTAGAATAACCACAAGTCTGTGTTCCCCCAAATCTCCGTGCCTAGCGAGTTGTAGGTAACTTTACATATGACATAATGACAAACATAATTTTTGGAAATCTTTTTGGCGTAACTTGCAGATTGGAAACTATAGAAGAAGTGTTCAGCTGTCTAATCAGCTACCATAGCAGTTTTTGACTGTGAGATGAGGGAGGGATCAGAATTCCCTGTGGGGACTTTCAAACTTCATACGTCTCTCTTATTGCCACTCAGATTCTTAAATGCTTTCTTGGCGGGGGATGGGGACATGGATTTCTCTTCGGAGTCCCTGCCATGACGAACCTGAGTTACACTTACCCGTAGGTGTGTCATCCTTTGGGTGAAAAGGGGACAGGGGAAAAATTGAGGGCCACTCTCGGTAGCACGTATAGCTATTTCAAGCTTCTCTGTCTGTTCAGAGTCCCAGTTTGGGGAACATACCTTGGGGTTTCTACTTAGAATCAACAAGAGAGCTCATATAAATAACAATCAGAAGATGGAGCTCTCCCGTAACAAGCAGCTCATAGAAAACGCCTGTGCCCCTGGTCAGGTGGACAGTGGTAAAGAGCACTGCACCCCCACTGTTCTCGGTTTCTTTTTCTGGGAGGTCTGGGGACAGTGGAAAGGGCTCTTGTGACCTGACTGCTGAGTTAGCATCCACGACCCTAAATGAAGAACCTGCCAAAGGAGATCTTCTTAGCTTTCTCTGGAGTTGTTACTACATGCGAAACAGTAGAGGAGAGAACGTCACCCTCTCGCGGCATGACATGATGACAGCTTTTGGAATGAAGTAAGCCTTCAGGTTCTGTCTTCTTAGTCCCTTCACATGTTGTGTTTGTGTGTGAATCTTAATGAAAAGGGGCAGGCCTTTCAAGTGGGCCTGGTTAGTGAGGCTTGTTTTATATTTGCCTTCTCTAATCAAACAAACTTAGCTTGCCTTCTCCTGGTTTTAGCAGAGCAAACACGGGAAGTCTCACCCCAGGCAGGTTCCTTTGCAACAAGTTGACCCAAGTTGTGCTCTTATTTATTTATTTTTGATGATAGATCTTGATTAAAGGTTTCCAGTCCGCCTTTCAGCTCTTTTCATGGAACCAGTCAGGAGAAAGGGCTGGTCAGCTGCTAGTCACCAAAGAAGCTCCCTCATCTGACCTAGGGAACAGTGGGACTCAGAGGCGGGGGTAACTCAGAAAACTGGACCCAGCAGACATCAGGCTGTAGTCTCTTTGCTGAGAAGGTTTGACCAAACACAGTTTTATTGGTCAGTGGCTCCTGCTTTAGTAACCTTTCACCCCTGCAGTTCTTGGAGGTACAAGTCACTGGCCGGCCTTGCCTTTGAACTCCTTATGGCTCCTGCCACCTCAAAGGCTCCCAGCCAGAGGCTCCTGTTTTGCTTGGGATCTCTCCTCCCAGCAGGATGTCAGCAGTTGGGAAAACTGATCCATCCTTAGAACATTGACATATTTGAAGGTGATACCCCTGAGACTCGAAACCTATGGCTTTCTGTTTCAGGAGCTGTCTGTCATATGTCAAGAAACATGACTCAGGCAACCCCTTTTTTTCTCCTCGATTCCTTCCCGTTTCCCATAGGACAGGAGATCATAACATTGGAGCATTCCCTGCAAGTGTTCACGGAGTTCTCTCCTACCTTCAAGCCCTTTTACCCGTTTTTATTCTGACCTAGCTCCAAGTAGCATCTATTTTGAAAGAATTTTTCTTTTAAAAAGGACCAAACCATGAAAATCATAGTCATCTTTGGTGTCTGGGAGTATAATTTATAAAGGTGACATAGTAAAAATGTAATGGGACTTACCTGTTTGAGCCCAGTGCTCCCGGATCAGACAAGCCCTACTTGTAAGATAGCCCTGCTCTACTTTTCACTGCCTTCTTGATTCCTTTCTACCTCCTGGAAAGATTGCATCTTGCAAGAAGACGTAGAAGTATCACGGATTGCCCTCCTGCATCTGCTTGGCTTCCTGCCTGAGGAACGGAGTGAAAGCTTTAGTATGGAGAGGCAAACCCAGGGACCCAGGGATGTTAGATGACTTTAATATAGCTTCTTTGGCAAGAAATCAAACTTCTCATTCTAAGAATATTGGTAGCTAATGCCTGTTCTATTCATGATGCCTTTAGCTTAGAAAGGGAGCAAATGATCTCCTTTGAGGTCCCCTGCTTTTCTAGAATTCAAATAAAATATTACTGAAAAATCTTTTGCAGGACAGTCTGGCAAGGTCTTTTTCTGCCTCAGAGTGAAGGCTGAGTTTTTAGCAGGTACCCAGGCATCAGAAGAGCCAGGCCTAATTTTACCACTGCCTTGTTCTACGGTCATGAGTACGGTCACGAGCTTATTACATTTTCCACTTGGCAAAGGGAAGGGGAGAATGAACATTTCTCCTGTGTCTGGTGCTGTATTGGGAGCTTCCTCATGAAAACCTGATGAGATAGTTGTTATTCTCATTTTTATAAAAGACGAAAGCCAAAGTTAGAGGTTAATAGGTGGCCTGAAGTGGCAAAGCTTAAGTGGCCAATTTTAAATTGGGAAGAATTTGTGACATATGATTAAAAAGTATGAAGTTTATTTATAAAGTTCTATTTTTGTTTGTTTAGAGCACCTTTTGAACTATTGTAATTATCTAAAATATTTATTAAGTGCCCACATTTGGTAAGAGACTGGACACAGCTCAGAACCGTACAAACCCTGGTCATTGTTCTCAAGCAGCCGGCATTCTAGAAAGGAGAGGCATGTAACGCCGGCTAACGTTTGTATTAGTTTGCTCTCACAAAACATCATAGACTGGGCGACTTAAACAACAGAAATTTATTTTCTCACAGTTCCAGAGACTGGAAGTCCTAGATCAGGACGTCAGCAAGGTTGGCCGCTGCCGAACCCTCTCTCCTGGGCTGGCAGGTGGCCGGCCTGTTGCTGGCTCTTTCCATGATGTCCCTCTGTGCCTGCGCACCCCTGGTGCCTCTCTGTGAGTCCGGGTTTCCTCCTTTTATAAGGACACCAGTCAGATCGGATCAGGGCACACCCTAACGACTTCATTTTAACTTAATCACCGCTTTACAGGCCCCGTCTTCAAATGCGGTCACATTCTGGGGTCCTAGGGGTGGGACTTCAACCTGTAAATTTTGAGGGGACACATTCAGCCCATACCAATGTCTATATAAAGTACAAGAGCCAGGCAATAGGTGTCATTTAGTGGCTCAGTCGAGATACAAGGGGCTTTGCTCCCTACTGTGGAATTTGCTTCTGAGGTGCTGTTCCCTAACCCCATTCTCAGCTCCTTACCAGGTACGAGCAGAAGCAATAATGTAAGTCCAAAGGTAGGGGAGGGGTGAGGAGTAATCACTCCACACCTCACTCCACGGCATTCCGTATCGCCTCACTCCACGGCACACCATGATGCTGAGAACTGGGCTGTCTGGCTAAACTCAGAATTTGCAAGGTGACTGCCTGGGACACCATTCAGTGAGGTAGGACTTGTGTCATGGTTCCTAATCACAACAAGATGACACATCTATTATTAAAAGGGTTTATTAAGACCCATAAATGCTCACTTTTTATATTGTTTTGTTTTGCTGTGTCAATGGAAAGATTCTTAGTGGTGAGATTTTTTTTTAAATTGAAATTTAGAATATCACAATTCATGTTTTAATTACAGAGAGAGAAGGTTCAAAGAATAGGATTATACACTAGATTGAGAACTGTAGGACTGAAAATGCTTGGAAATTCAAAAAAGATTTAACAGTGCAGAAAACCTCTTGTTTGTGAGAAAGGTGATTCTTCATTCCTAAGCTTGGGTCACTCGAGATGGTTGATTTGGGAACAGGAGGAATGGAGGGTAGCAACAGAAATAGATCTAGGAAAATAATGCATCTCGGTTTCTAAAGAGAAGTTATTAACTTGTCCTGTAACTATACTTGCCTACTGTTTGTTGACTCACACAAGTACATCACCCGGATCTACCACCCACCCCAGCTCATATGTGCACATTTGGGCCTCGGAATCAGCCTGATTGGTAATTTAGCAGTGGATTGTAATAATGAAGAAATCCAGTGAACAATTTTTTTCACTTTTGTTTTTGTTTTTAATGACGGAAACCATGTCTCCTTGGTCAAGATAGTTCATGGCCTGAACTGTTTCATTTGCATGTTTTTTAGAGCATTGGATTCTCCTTGGCCAGTAGCCAGGGCACAAGTTCTTTAGAATATTGAGACACACAAGCCTCTGTCTTTTGTAAAACATGTAAATAATCTCTTCAAAAGGTTTCCTTATCGATCCATTAGTAAACCTGAGTTTATTCCTACCACACTCCTTTCATAGCAAGCCAGAATATCTATATTAAGTACTAACGGGCTGAGCCTGGGACGGGGGTAGGAGATCGGTATTTTGCTGACTGTTTCCTTGTACTGTGTGTATATTGTTTCTCTATAGCAAATTTGTTGACATTATTGGGGCATTTAACATTTATATTTTTGAATCTAAGAGTTGTGGTTTATCTCTAATGAGGTAGTTTCTTTCATCTGAGCAGCTGAGCTTCTTTTCAGATGATGTGAGACAACCTCCCCTCCAAAGGAAGGAATTTTCAAGGGAATTGTGAGCTGAACTCAAACTTGGGAAAAGGCACATCCTAGTACCATAACAGGCATGAGAAACAGTGGTTTGGTAGTTGTGTGCATCTCTATTTATCCTGTCCTTTCACTGATCCTCAATTTGCAATTTTGGACAAATCGCTTGACTTCAAATGTCTCCATTTTATTGTGTTTGTTTTTATAATCCCCAGTAAGGGCTAACTCTTAATTGTATTAATGATAACCAGCGAAAGAGATCGAGGGTGACAGTGGGTATTTTATTGTCTAGGCAACGACACCTTAAATGTTGTTGAGGAACCTTCTTGGTTATACAGTTTTTCTCAGAAGGGTCCCCCGACATCACTGAAGATACAACAGTTCTTGCCAGCTGTGCTAGGCCAGAGTTTAAACGCCTGTCTAAAATTGGCTGAAAGCATGTGATAGGGCTGTGGCTGGGAAAGGGAGGCCTCTGGAGAAACTGAGCTTCCCAAGTGTCAGGGATCTGGAAGTCACTGGTTGATTCCTTTCCTGAGCTGTGTGGACACAGCCCAGCCGTGTTCCAGTTTTACTCGAGGTAACTCAGGAAGTCTAGAGAAAAGCAGGACCAGTAAACCCCCATGAACCTTTCAGGGCTCCATCTTCTCATCTGTAACATTGGGTTAATACCATTGGGTCGGGAGGTTCAACTAAGTTAATATAGCTGAAATGGCACTTAAAATAGTGCCTGGTACATAGTGAGTGTCTGGTTTAAGCTCCTATCTTATCCTAGATAGAGTTTTGAGTGCTGGGGGTCACTAGCTAAAAAAAACAGATGAAAATCCCTGCCTGCACGGAGCTTACTTTTTCTGGAGAGAGCAAGCGGTAGGTGGCGGTGATGGGGATGACGGTGACGGCGGAAGCGGAATCAATGGTGGGCATTACGTTTGCTGTTACCACCCTTTCTCCAGGGGCCTTTGCCTTTTGCACTGAGATGAGTCTTTTGGGACATTCCTGGGTTGGTGGTGGTTTGTAGGCTGCTTCTCCTTGCCTTTGCTTTCTGTTTGCCATTGAATTGCAGACTTCTCCCATTCTAAATCCCACTGCGTAGGTTAGAGAAAGAAAGGAATTTGACATCCCCATCCTTTTTTTGCCTCACCTCGTCCCATGTTCTGCATCCTTTCTCTGATGATAACTCAGGCTTTTAAATTCTTTATAGGAATCAACCATGTAATCTGATGCCATGTGACCTTGTAAATACATACTGACCCTTGAAAAAAATACCAGGTTTAATTTAAAACTCTTGTGAACTTAAGCGGGTGCACTATTTTGCCATTAGAGAGTTTTGCCATGGACTTCATCATTCAGGCCTCTTCCTGCCATTTTTGTGATGACCGAGGAATAGAGGCTGCACCCCTTTCTGTGGTGACTAAATGGAACTAACTGCATGCGAATTCCGTAATCACTTCCCGTAAATATAAATGCTGAGACCGGAGATGAGCAGAAGGAATTATTTGCTTCTGGATGCAATGTGCTTATATATGGGCCTTTGGAAATTTTCGTACCAGCACTGCTTCAGAATAGGATTTGGGTGCTGGTCCACATACTTGCTTGAGATTAAATACTTGCTTGTGTTTCTAACCTTTGAGTGACTCATACTTTTAGATGCGAGAATGAGATCGAGAACCCCTGGAAGTTAAGCTGTACAAAGGGGAAGTTGTATATCCAACTATTCATTTGGGGTAAGGCTGCTATTGGTATTAAGAGCTCTTTGGAAATTCTTGGGAGCATGCTAGCGAGATATGGCCTGGAAGACTGTAAAAACATCTTCACTGCAGTGCCAGGAAAATGGAGCAAATGAAGAAATGGTTAACAAGAAGCTAGGAGTGGGGAAAGTTAGATTGAAAGGGTGAGTACTGCCCCTGCCAACGTGGCTCAACTGGCTGGGTGTCGTCCGGCGAAGTGAGAGGTTGTCGGTTCGATTACCAATCAGGGCACGTGCCTGGGTTGCAGGTTCGGCCCTGGTTGGGGTGCGTGTGAGAGGCAACCAGTCGATGTTTCTTTCCCACATCAATGTTCTCTCTCTTTCTCCCTCCTTTCCCCTTTCTCTAAAAAATAAAATTAAATTGAAAAAAACATGTAGGACTACTCTGCAGTCAGCCAAAGGGCATGGTTTTGAGCAAGTTCTCAAAGTTCTGAGAAGGATGAGAGAAAGAAAAAAAGAGTCCATTTAGTGTGGCACAGTTTCAGAACTCTCTTTGTTGATATTAAGGTGGTTTTTTCCTTTTCATTTCCTATGTGCCAGCTGAGTAGAGACTATTTTAAACAAGACAAAACAGCAACAAATCTGTGGATTCTAAATTCTAGTATATTTTTAGAAGGCTGGGAATGTGGGATGAGGTAAAAATAAAATTGAGATTAAATCTTTGGAGCTATTAATTCCTAGCAATAATCACTGGGCTCTGTATGAGATCTTAGGAGAAGAGCAAAAGTATGTTCACTAAGGTGTGATACGTTAGATCTTGCACTGGGTAGTGGCTGCATTAAAAATGGTTCTCAGCTGTTCCCTCCAGCAACACAGCTTAAAATAGAGGCCGTACCGGTTAAGTCACGTCTAATCCTGCTTTGTTGCTGCTATTGGGAAAGATGAGTGGTGACGCTGAGAGTGGCATTCCCCCTTACCCCATTCCAGTTTTCAAGACCCTTGAGCCTCCCTCTAGAGGGGCTGCAGGACACCAGTGTAAAGAGGCTGTGAGAACCCACAGAGATTCAGCACTAAGTTTGTAGTACTTACGGGCCAATTTCTTGAATCCTTGCCCTTGAATGGGGGCTAGTAAGTTTTTAGTGTAGCTGGGAGGATAAGTCCCTGCCCACAAAATATCAGGGTGGCAGAGAATAGATCCTGACTTTTGTGGTAAAATCGTCACATGAATTAGAAAACAAGGCAGTGGATGTTGGGGAGGCAGCTGACATCTGCCAGAAAGACTAAGAACAACCCACCTGGGCTGCGAGAGACGGGGGCGGCGCGAAGCCCTCCGCCGCCGCTTCTTTTGTCTCTGTGTGTGCATGTGTAAAATCTTACTGGGTGTCGCTGGGTTGTGAGAGTTTGGCTTCCTGTTTTATTTATTTAAAATTTATTTTTGTAGCTGGCTACTTTATAGATTCTTAATTTTAGCTGACAGGTTTTTAACTGATTCTCAAGGATTTTCTTAGTAGCCAATCTATGGAAGGTTCTTGGATTTATTTTCGAGTTTTTTTTCCTTTCTGTTTTCTTATTACTTCTACTAATTTTCTTAGGTTCATTTCATTCTTTTACGAATTATCATATTGGATACTGAATTTTTATGTAGTAATTCTGAGTCCATCAGAGTAAAATTAAAGTATGAGACTAGAAGCAATTGAAATTTCAGAATTATTTGAGGGCTCAGTGTATTTCATCGCTAAGATTTTTAATAAAAAGTGACTATATGCTTTTCTTTTTTAAGTAGATGAGATGTTATCAGGCTTCAATGTAACATTTAAGGCAAGTGTCTGATTTTTAATTTTAGTGAAATTATTAGTGAGGAAAGAAAAGATTTTAGTATTTTTTATCAGCCACACATCCCCATAGATTTAAGGATTTTAATAGAATGCCATACTGTATGTACATAAACTAGGTTGATATATTTATAATATTCAGTGACTTCAACTTCATCATCTTTATTTCTTTTAAAATACACTAAAAATAGTGTGTAATTTTGGGGGGACTCCTTCCTCCAGGAGTTGGAGCTCAGTTCTGTTCGCCTTGTATATACACTGAACATAGGGACTTGCTTCTAACAAATAAAATATGGGATAGGAACAGTAGTAACTCTGTAACCATGAAACCTGACAGACGCTGCCTTAACTGGGGATCAAGGTTAACTTCGCCTGTAGTTCGTCATGTTATGATATCAGGTATCTCCCGATATGATGTGAAGAGAAGAGAAGGGCACATCACCTCTGTAGTATTCCCATAACCTTTCATAATTAGAAAACGTCAGATCAGCCCAAACTGAGGGGCATTCTACAAAACTCCTGACCAGTACTACTCAAAAGTGTCAAGGTCATCAAAGAAAAGGAAAGGCTGAGAAACTGTCGCAGATTGGAGGACGCCGAGGAGACCTGACAAGTCAGTGCGATGCAGTGTCCTGGATTAGCTCCTCAAACAGAAAAAAGCCCTCAGAAGAAAACTGAGAAAGTCTGAAAAGAAAAGAAAAGGCCCGTAGCTAACGTCGTAGGTTTTGCTCATTATACCACGGTGACAGAAGATGCTAACACTGGGGGAAGTTCTGGGGTGAAGGGCGTTTGGGAGCTCTCTGTACTACAACTGTGCCTGTTCTCTAAGCATAAAATTATTTCAAAATAAAAAGCTAAAAAAGAAAACCAGTTACGACTCTGCATGGAAAAGAAATAAAAAAAAATTCACACTTACCAAGAAATTGTGAAATGAGCTGTGCTACTGTTATGTGAACAAACGTCCGTGGCTTTGTGTAAAATTCCAGAGAGCGTATTTGTGGGTTCCTCAGGTGCCGTGTTCAAATAATTGGAACGATGGGGCTGGAAAAACTGACCTAGCAGATGGAAAAGCGCCTTCTGAGGCATCAGACTTTCAGGTGGAGGATGCACCTGGAGAGGGCAAACGGGGTAGCTTCACAAATAAGGGAGTGAACAAAAGCACACTCATATTTCGTGTATTAGTAAGGTATTTTAAGTGTAACTAAATTAACAAAATAAATATTTAAAGAGAAAAAATGGCATACCGATAGAAGCCAGGTATGTTAGCCTTTTTTGTTTATTTGTTTCGTAAATCCCTTTTTATTTTAAAGAAGGTAAATTCTGTTTATTGTTGTTTATTGAATCCTTGAGCGAAGGTGTATCAGGTGTTTGTGAGCTTCCCCTGCTCCGCCACAAAGCTGCTAACCTGGACGCTGTGCAGTGTTATAAAACTGTCAGCGCGTGAGAAGTGCCTCCGAGGGGTTTTGTTGATATCCTTTTTCCTAATTTTAAGTTTTCTTTTAACTCTTACATTTATCAAAATGGAGTAAGCAAAAGCATAAATGAAACCAGCCTTGCTTGCAGTAATTCTCAGCTAGAATCAGGATGCTTGGATTATAAACCGGCCTCACCACTGGGTTTTTTTCATTTGTTGGGTAGAGATTATTAGCACCCTTCTCTGCAACCCCCAGGCTGTGGCGAAGTCATTCATGAGGGCACCGGGCTCCCTGCTCTTGCGTACTCACCTTCGCAGCAGGTTAGTTAGACGAGGACCAGGTGGGCCCTGAGAAGCCAGCTGCGTAGGAAACTTCGGAAAGGCAGGGATGCTCATTGGCTCCATTTGTCACAGCAAACAAAGGAAAGGACGGAACGCGCCTTTCGTGCATGTGTTGGTAAAGACTTGGAATCCCTTTGGAAGTTTCAGATTCATCTTCAGACACAGCTTTGAAAAATTAATCCATGAGGTGTGGAAATATTTTCCAGCCCTTCGCCTGAAATAAATGGTTCTGTCAGTGTTAGTGTGTTAAGAGAAAATTTCCTATAGCTCACATCTCTTGAATTTCCTAGGTTGCTCCAAGGCAGGGTACTTTTGCATCTTTAATGGTGCAGCTGGGTTTTTTTTTTTAAACTTTGAGGGAGAAGGTGAATGTTTTATTTAATATGTCTTGTTTCTCTATGTTTCTTGAGTCTGTGTTTTGTTGTTTTTCATTAATCTTAGAAAATTCCTAGCCATTACTACTTTAAATATATCTATCTGCTACCTTGTCTCCCACGCCCTCTTCTGGGATTGTTGCAGGTGTGCTGGAACATTCGATATCATCCTACAGTCCTCGGATGCCTTGTTCTGTTTTCTTGCACTCTTTTTTCTGTTTGCATTTTGGTTTGGATCGTTTCATTCTTTCTTTTTTAAATTCATTTTTAGAGATAGGAGAAGGAAGGGAGAAAGAGAGGGAGAAAAACATCGATGTGGCACAGAAGCCTTGATCAGTTGCCTCTTTGCATGCATCCTGCCTGAGGACCAAACATGCAGCCCAGGCATATGCCCTGACCGGGAATTGAACTGGCGGCCTTTCGCTTTGCAGAACGATGCCCAACCAACTGAGCCACATCAGTCAGTGCTGGGTCTTTCCTTTTTCTATTTCCAAGTTCACAACTTTTTCCCCTCTGCTATATGTACTATAAGCTTGTCGAAGGAATTCTTTATCTATGATATTGTGGGGTTTTTTTATTTCCAGAATTTTCACTTAAAACTATTTTGAGTAGTTACCATTTTTCTACTGAAAATTCCCACCCGTTCATGCAAATTATTTACCTTTTTCACTAGATTCTTTAACATATTAATAACAGTTATTTTAAAGTCCCTGTCCAATAGTTCTAACATCTTGGTCATACGTGGATCTGGTTCCTTTGCCAGCTTTACATCGTGACAGTGGGTTGTTTTCTCTTGGTTTCTTTTTTCCACCACCCCCTGCCCCCGGTAAATTTTGATTGAGTGATGGACATTCCATGTAGAGAAACTGAAGAGACCAAGGTAAATGCCGTGTCTGGAAATGGGCAAACCCCTCCTGTCGGGCTGTGAAAGTGGGAGGCCGACTCGGTCTACTCAATCATTGGGCCGGGTTCGGATTTTTCTGTTGCCGGACTTGTCTTTGGCACACGAAGACTTCGGTTGCCGGCAGCAGTCAGCTGCAGTTGCTGTGTTCTTAGTGTCGGGCCCTGGGTCCTGAGGTTTTTCGCCCAGTTTAAGCACCCACCTCCCACTGCACTTTCAGCAGGCCCCGCTGGCCTGTGCCACAGAAGAGGCTTTTCCGCCTCAGTGGTAGACTTCGTTCCTTGTATGTGCTGCTTGGCTCTAGGCTGGGACAGTGGGATCCTCCTTTCTCCTGGCGCAGACTCAGCCTCAGACACCCTGGTTGCCTGGGCCCTGGAGGCAGGGCTTTCTCGGAGTTCCTGCTTCTTCCCCCTGTGGCAGCTGTATCTGCTCTTTACCTGTGGGGAGCCTTGGGCTGGAGAGTTTCCTGCGCCTGCCCTAGTGGTAGCTGACCTCGGCTTTGTGTCAGTGGGGGATCTTGACCTGAGTAACTTTTTGTTCTTATCCGGGGACAGATGGCTTTTGCTTCTTCCCCCACAGGGCAGTGTACCTTGGTCTGGGATTGCTGGTGGGAGAGTGTCCTGTCCCTCCGACAGCAGTAGACAGCTGTGGCTTCCCCAGTACAAGGTTTAGGGTAGAGTCGCATTTCTTGCCACTCCCTTAGGAACAGACACTGCTGCTACAGCCCCTCCCCGGGGGCTGGCTGCCATTCCACTCCTCTCCCCTAGGTGGGCAGTGGATCTGTGACCGGACCTTGGGAACTGAAGGATTTTCTGCTCCTCCCCCAACAGTTTGAGGCTTTTGCTTTGGATTAAAAAAAAAAAAAAAAAGGTCCAAGAAATGGCCAGGGTTTTTACCTGTGTGCCGTTGAGGGGGACTTTCTCATTTCCTTCTCTTCCCTAATCCTTCTCAAGAACATCCAGCAGAGTAGAGCTTAGAGCTTGCAAGCAAATGCGGACTCCCCTCGTGTCTGGAGCTTCCAGCTTGTTTTTGCCAGCCCACACTCAGCCTTGAGAATTCCCTAAAACTTCTGCTGTTTTCCTTGGCTGCTTTTATGGTAACCCCCTCTCCTCTTCCACAGCTGAAATCATTCGTGTGTCCCATCGCTCCTGGATGAGCTTGTCACCCTTTGATATTTGGTTTTTCTCCCTCAAATCCACTTCCCCCATCTTTCATCTCTTAACCTTGTGGTTGGAACTTGGAGGATTTGGAAAGTTCTATGAGCTGCCAGTGGGGCCTGTGCCTCCTCGTGCCTCTGAGGCAGTGTCGTTAGGTGGATTTGTTCTTTCAGCAAATTTGACGGACTCCTCCTTGACAGGCACCGTGCTGGAGACTGGGAGTTCAGTGTGAGCAGAACCAGATGTATTCCCACGCCCATGGTTTTGGGGGAAGTACTGTCCTCTTCCTTGAAAGCTGAGATATTAACCTACAAGGCACATGTTATTGGTTGCTGTACTTGTCATTATAAAGTTCTGTCCCACTCCCATTTGATGTATTTTTAGTGTTTCTAACTCTGTTGTCTGACCAGTTGGATTTCTTTACTGTCTGTAAGAGTTGAGATGGATGAGTGTAACATTGAGACCCCATCCCGTCTCTCCTCTTCCTCCATTCCCATCCCCAAAAGTGTTGAAAGTATTCTGGTTTTTTAATAGTTTATTTTTTATTGTATTTTTTTCCAGTTACCACTTATCCCCCTTATACGCTCTTCCACCTCTACCCGTGCCCCTTCCTCCCAAAAAAGCGTTTAAGGTATTCTCATGTAAGTGACAAAGGCCCTAAGGAGGGCAAGATGGATGGAAGTTTTGAGGAGAGAGCTAACATTTTCCAATTGTCTGTTCTGCACTAGCACTTTATAAGCAAGAAGCTTCATAAGCCTCATCTCATTAATCATCACAGCTTCATGAGATAGGTGTTATGATCATCATATAAATTTCAAATTTGAAATTATGCAAGATGCTCATAGCTGCAGCTCTTTATGCTATACCACACTGGCTTCCTTTAAACATGCGTTTTTGCTGCCGGCTTTAAGATACTGAAAATCAGAGAAATTAAGCACATTTAATTAATGCTTGAAGTAGCAACTTCAGTTTGAAGCACCTGTTTGCTTATGATAGTTTTAAGTTGGCCTAATCCTTGCCCTTTAGGAACTTTATTATTTTCGTGTTTGAAAGCATTATAGGAACTTTATAGTTTTTATGCTTTGAAATCTGCTTGTTTTATAAAGTGGTATTTGTTTAATGAGGAAAGGTTTAAACACTTTGTTCACAGTTATATTGGTATGACCAGTTCACATGTGACTTAACTCTTCAGCTGTGTAGCTTCCACAGTGTAGGGCGACTGGAGAATTGCCATAGTTGCTAAAGAATCCCTCATTTGAACTTTTCAGCTAGAAGTAAATGTGGACTGTTTTTTGGTTGGGGGTGGGGGAGACCCCAACCATAAGCTGTTGCTTTTGCTTACTGGATGAGAACAGTGGTGCTTCCGAGTATCGCCAGTATAGCTGAAAACTCCTTCCTATCCTTCGACAGGTGGCTGACACTGCATCCTGGAGGGGCTGTAAATCGTAACGCCTTCTAAACACTCCAAGGTGTTACAGAGGTCCTGCAGAAACAATTAAGCCAGAGAAGTTCACTTGAGCTATGATTCTTGGCAAAGCTTGCTTCCTTTTCATGGTCTCATTTGCACAAAAGCTTGACTTGCAATTTGGTAGACAGAGTGAGATGATTTGAGGCATCTTAAACTAGAAGCTCTGTCCTACAGCTATGCCTTTGGCTGGTATTCTAGGTGGATTTGTTACCAGTCATTGTTTCCTGTAAATCCCAAAGGCTGCTGTCTCCATGGTGATTAAATGCAAACATACAGCTTTGAAATGCTTGAGTTTGAGCATGGTTTAATTTGAATATGATCTAAAATAAAAGAACATACGTCGATGGACCCATTTGGGTAGAAATTTTAGGATGTGTGTGTTTATGTGTGGGCTCATGGTTCTTAGTGAACTTTTACACCTCTCAGCTTCTCGATAAAGGACCATTTCCTAAAACTTACCAATGTGCTGGTCCTCTTAATTCTCTGGAATGGAGTGGGAAACGGTGTGAATTTAGAGTTAGAGTAAGAGTCATGGTTTTGAGTTGTGACTCTGCCACTTAACATCTTGTTTTCCTCATATAACATGAAATTTGTATCTGCCCCAAATAAGGGACAAGCTGGTTTTAAAGAGCAAATGAGAATATGAATACAAAAGTGCTTTGCAGCAGGTGAAACATTCTGACATTTGCAAGGATGCTAATTTTTAAAAAATGCCAGTTTCTACACCCAAGGAACTCCTAATCTAGCTGGAGAGAGAAAAGTGACCATCTGCAGTAACGCTAAAACAATGATAGGACAGTATATAACAGAACTAACCAATACGGTAAAGGCTGTGAGTGCTGTGGATTTCATAGTAAGGGGAGATTGTTGATATTGGGGTGAGCAGCTAAGGTTTCCCGAGATGACAGATTCTTTCAGGTCTCATAAATTACAAATATTTTGGCTGATGATGGGGGGAGGGGAGCAGCAAGTGAATTGAAGCACGAATAGGATTGGAGTGAGTAGGGCATATCCAAGAAGCAGCAGCAGGCAGCCAGCTGGCCCCCAGGCTGTTCCCAGATGGGAAACTGCAGGACAGCTTAAGTCAGACGCCTTTGGAAGCTAAATCTGTCTCAGCTTTTCAAGGAGCAGAAGAAAGTCTCATTATGATGCTTTTGCCTTTTTCATATAATTAGTGGAGAGGATGGTCGTCACATAACTCAGAAGTTATCCTGGGCTTTAACTAATGAACAGAGGGCTTGCCCAGCAAACAGAACCAAAGTTGGCAAGTCTAGACTGGGAAGTGTCTTTTTCCTCCACCTCTCTTGGTTGTGTTTCCAGTTTCCTCGTGTTACATCCTCATACGCTCACCCGCTGCTCACATCCTATGGCTTCTGACTTGGAGTGGAACCGTAGGTCTGAATGAAGCTGGGGGTCACCCAGACCAGCAGCCTGCTCCGTTAGTAACCGAGGTTAAACTCCGCTTGGATAAGACTCTGTGTTCTTTCAGAAGATGGTGTTGGACTATGGCAGAGTAGCTGGTGATGAAGTAACCCTCTTACCAAAAGAAGAGAAAGAAGCCTGAAAGCTGATTAAAATAGATACAACCACAACGTAGGGGCACTGAAGAGCAACTGATGCAGTCGGTGCGCGAGGGACGAGGGTTCCCGAAAGGGAGCGCAGCGGGGCGGGCGGCGTGTATACTCCAGGTTCTCCCCTGAAGGCGCGTGCTGATGCTCAACGCGGGGGCGTAGAGTCATGGCGGAACGCAGCAGCCCCACGGGGCTGAGAGGCTGGAGTTGGGGGTTATGAAAATATGTGCGATTTGGAGGACAGAATCCCAGCGAAAAGGGAGCCCCAGGGAAGTAAATGGGGAAATGGGCATTCCGCCTTCCTTTGAGGTGTTTGCCAGCTTCCGAGGTCCATATAATCAGAGCAGGACTTCAAGAATCTCTGCAGAAAGAAGCAGCTGGGAACCTAACAAGCTGTGTCAGCATTCCAGCAACCATTTACAGTGCTGACAAAGTAAAGGCTGTGTTCAGGCCTGCCAAGGTGGAAGGGTCCTGGTAATTGACCCCGGCTTTGACTGAAAGCTCCAAAGGGCCAGACCTTAAGAGTAAGGAAAGGCTAAAAAGAGTTGACCCTAACAACTCTTAAAACCAGCCACCAACAGAATTAAGGTGGACTGACTGTGTTCGTTGTACCTGACAGAGAATATATTACACTCTTAGGAGGAAGATGAGCTAGATCCCCCAGAACCTCTACAATTATGAAGACAGAGTGTCTGGCAACTGACAAATTCAGAGGCATGCCAGAATTTGAAACCAAATGACCAAAATAAAGAGTAAAAACAGGTAGTAGAAAGAGACCTGCAAGTGATTTCAGAGATCTGTCAGTACGTATGTTCAATAAAATAGAAGAAAAGAAGGAGAATTTCAATAAAGATATGAAATCTACTTTTAAAATGTCAAATGGAAATGCTGGCACTGAACATTTAAGAATCGAAATGAAGACTCAGTACATGAGTTTAATAGCAGTTTAGGCATGCACAAAAAGAAGAGAGGAATATCTGACCATGAGAAAATATCCAGATTGGAGCACAGAGAGAAAAAATAATGAAAAGAGAGTAAGAGACATATGGGACACAGTGAAAACATTTCATATCTGTTATTTGGAGCCCTAGAAGAAGAAATATTGGCTGAGAGTTTTCTAAAAATGGTCAACGACATCAAACCACAGATTGCAGAAGCTCTGCACTCCTGAGGGGGATAAATGCAGAGAGCCATACCCAGGCACGTCACATTGAAATGCTATAAGCCAAAGACAGAGAAAGCTTAAATGCATTCAAAATTAAAAGGCATGTCATTTTCAAAGGAGTGCCAGTAAGTCCAACAGCTTTGGTTAATTAGTGAGAATTGGATGAAGCCAGAAGACAGTGAAATTGTACTTAGAATGTGCTGAGGGGAAGAAAAAAAGATTGCTAGCCCAAAATTCTCTGTCCAGCAAATATCTTTCCAAAAATGAATGTGAGGAAGAAAAGAAACTTTCAAACAAATAAAAACAGAGAGAATTTGTTGTCAGCTGATCTGCTGCTGCAAAAATAACAGCAAGTTCTTCAAGCAGCAGGAAGATAATTTGAGATGGAAGCTCAGTTACGCTTGAGGAAATGAATACAAGATATGGAAAATGTATGGTAAATATGAATGAAAATTTACTTTTAAAATCAATAATAATGATATCTTATGCAATTGAAAATATGTAGAAGAAAAATATTTGGCACTAGTAGCACAGCAGATGGGATGGGATAAACTGAGGTTTTCTTATTTGTTTGGTAAGTTATAAAATTACTAATTTGAAGTATCATATCATAAATGAATGATGCTTACTTTAATTGCTAGGATAGCTACTAAAAGAAGAACAGATGAGTAAAAAACCAGCAACCTGATGAAGAAGAAATTCATGGAATAATAAAATTTGTTTGATCAATTCTAAAGGCAAGAAAGGAGAAATAAAGGAACAAGAACAGATGAAACAAATTGGATGATCACACGCTTAAACTCAGCCATATCAGTAATCACATCAAGTATAAAAAGGACTATATGTATAATTGGAAGCCAAAGATTTTTTGATGGAATAAAATATTAAAATTCATTTATATTCTTTTACAAGAGACAATCTTGAAACAAGCCTCGAGAACACAAATTTGAAAGTAAGAGTGAAAATAAACACACACATACATATACAAATATGCACACGCAAACAGAAAAGCCCAGTGAGGGTACAGAATATTTAAACAGCACTAATAGTCAACTTAGTCTGTGTGACAGTTATAGGACATTATACTCATCACCTGCAGAATATACTTTTTAAAGACTATTTACAAAAATAAACAAAATGCTTAGGCCATAAATGAAGTTTAAATAAATTTCAAAGTATTGAAAGAACACTTAAGTTCCCTGACCACCATGCAAACAAAGTAGAAATCAGTAATAGATAAATAGAAAATCCCAAAATTTAATGTTTGGAAATTAAACAATATACTTCTAAAATAACTCATGGTCAAAGAAGACATCACAGTGGGAATTAGACCATTTTTAACCTAAATTATAATGAAAATGACATATAAATGTGTGGTATGTATTTAAAATAGTTCATGGGGTAAATTTATAGCTTTAAGTGCACATATTAGAAACAGAGTGAAATCGGTTACCTAAACTTGAATCTCAAGAAACTAAACACAAGATGAACTGAAGTTCTCCAAAATAGAAGAAAGGAAATAATAAAAATAAGAGCAGAGAGGAACAAAATACAAAAAAAAAAGTATGATTAAAAAACAAAACCATAAATTTGTGTTTTGCAAAGATTAATAAAATTATAAACCTTTGGTAAGACTAATCACATGCAAAGAGAAAACACATTAATATCTGGAATAAAAAGTATATTACTACAGATTCTACAGTCATTAAACAGACATCAACACACACTTTTAATCTAATAAATTTAACCCAGCAATCCCACTGCTGAGATTATACCCTAAGGATCCTGAAACACCAATTCAAAAGAACCTGTGTACCCCGATGTTCATAGCAGCACAATTTACAATTACCAAGTGCTGGAAGCAACCTAGGTGGCTATTAGTAAATGAGTGGATCAAAAATCTATAGTACATTTACACAATGGAATACTACGCAACAGAAAGAAAGAAGGAATTCCTACCCTTCACAATCAGTATGGATGGAACTGGAGAGCATTATGCTAAGTGAAATAAGCCAGGCGGTGAAAGACAGATACGATATGATCTCACCTCTAAGTGGACCCTAATCAATAAAATAAACAAGCAAGCAAAATAGAACCAGAGACATGGAAATAAAGAACAAACCAACAGCAACCAGAGGGGAGGGGGGAGGTGGATAGTGGGGGAAAATTGGGGAAGGTCATCAAGGAACATGTGTAAAGGACTCATGTACAGAGCTAAAGGGGGTAGGTTTGAGGGTGGGAAGTAGGGGTGGGTGGGTAGGGCAGGGAGGAGTGGTGGGGGGAAAATGGAGACAGCTGTACTTGAACAACAATTAAAAAAACACACTAAAAAACCCAACTTAAATGAAATGAGCATAGCCCTTGAAAAATACTCTTGGGATGGCTAACAAAATTCATACAGTTTTTTCCGTATGGTGGCTCTAGTGGTGCTTAGTTGTCTTTAACTTCATTCAAAACAATTGTGTTAGATTGTATTGTGACAGCTGTCATTTTATTGTGCATTAAGAAAAAACATCAAAATCGTTGAATTTTTGTGCAGCCATTTTAATATTGAAGATGGAAGAAGATGTGCAATATTTTCAGCATTATTATGCTTTATTACTCCAAGAAAGGTAAAAATGCAACTGAAACACACAAAAAGGATTTGTTCAGTGTATGGAGAAGGTGCTGTGACTGATCGAACGTGTCAAAAGTGGTTTGCGAAGTTTTTTGGTACTACTGACATTTGGCCAAATAATTCTTTTCCATGGGGCTGTCTTATGCATTGGAAGATGTTTAGCAGCACCCCAGGCCTCTACCCACTAGAAACCAATATCAGGAGATAGCTGACATACTCAGAATATCCAAATCTTATAACAAAGTTATTGGTGAAAATGAAAAATGTGCCTTTTATTTTATGGAAAAGCCATACGGACTTTTTTGACCAACCCAATACTTACAAAACTGACACACACGTGAACATACATATAATCTTACGTCTATGAAAAGAATTAATCGGTGATTTAAGATCTTCACACACCAAGGAACACCTAGCCCAGATGGCCTTTTTGATGTATTCTTCTAAACCTTTCAAGGAAGAAATAATGCTAGTCTTACATAAAGTTTCTCAGGGAATAGAAAAAGAAGGAATACTTTTCAACTCATTTTATGAAGCCAGCAAAACCTTAACACAAAAACCGGACTTAAATATTTTAAGTGTTGAGCAAAAGAACTCAGACAGAAAAGAGTAAATATTGTTTGACTTCATTTATATGACATTCAATAATGGGCACAATAGAAATCAAAATAATGATTTTCTCTTAGAGAGGTGAGCTACTGACTGGGACGCAACATAAGAGAATCTTCTGGGATACTGGAATGTTCCCTGTCTTTATCTAAGTAATAGTTGGAAGTATGTACATATGTAAAAATTCAGTGAACTGTACACGCTGTTGTACACCTAAGATTTGTGCACTTTATGTATATCTTTAAAAAGACTATAAATTTGCTCTGGTATACCCATGATATTTTCATCATCACATAATTTCTCTTATATCTAAATTGAATCCAGGGTGCGCTTCCCTGGCTCACATTCTGTTTTGACTGTATTTGATGAATGCGCACTTCTGATGGAGCTGATGTGAACAGCAGGGAGCAGTTGCTGTAGGCTCCCCCCCTTTTCTGGGAATAAAGAAATTACCTAGACCCAGCATTGGGTGTGATTGGGCATTTAGTTCTTCCACTCTGTCTCACATGTTTGCCCACTTAATACAGTGTTGTTTTCTTTACAGGCTCGGTGGTTCTGGGAAGCATACTTCCAGTCAATCAAAGCCATTGCCCTGGCCACCCTGCAGATAATCAATGACCGGATCTACCCATACGCCGCCATCTCCTATGAAGAATGGAATGACCCTCCAACTGTCGTAAGTGCATTCCAGTGCTAACCTCGCCAGGCGCCGTCCAACTGTTGGGATGGGACAGAGGAAAATGTACTGGATTTGTAAAGGTTACTTAAATTCTAGCTTTCCGAGATGAAAGCGTACCGTTATACTTGGGGTCTGACATGATGACAAAAGTAAGAAATACAAAAGTAGTAGCTTGTTTTAAATGCGCTTGGGAAGACAGTATGTTTATTTATTGCAGAGATAAATGGGGAGGCTTGGATCTTGTTGGAAATCAGAGACTTAGTGATGACTTTTGCAGTGCTTAGAACTCTTGAAAAGATTCTGTAAGCTACTTAATATTAATAGTTTCTATTTTAAGTGCTTTCTCTCTCCCAGGGACTGTGCTTTACATGGATTATTTCAGTTAACATTTCTAACACTCTGTGAGTGAGAGAGTCGGCACGGTGACCGGGAGGCATTATTGATTGCCACCGTCTTGTGCGGGGGCCTCCGGGCTTCTTCCTCACTGGAAGGAGTCACAAGGCCCTTGTGACACTGTAGGGACTGTGGAGTGGCCACCTCATCTTTCTCACCGAAAATGCCTAAAGCTCTGGGGCTGGCAGTTCTTGCTTCCTAACCACTTTGGAGCACACCTGGCTGTCTAGCTCACAGACCCCAAGGCTTTCAGGCACGGTAACTAGACTCCATTCTTCATTCTCCTCATCGCCGTCTTTCTGGCCAGCCCTCTCTGTCTCCCGAGTCTTCCTTCTCAATAGTGCTGTATAGTACCACCTGGTTAATCTTCATACAGGGCTCCCTCCCTCCCTTCCTCCCTCCAGTCTTTATTAGGCAGTTACTGTGTCAGGCACTCCACCAGGTGCTGAAAATGTAGAGAAAGAAGCCAGTCCCTGCTCTCAAAGGAACTCTCCACTAGCCTGGGAAGCCAGCAAGTACGGCCACAGTGGTGAGAGAAGCGCTGTAATAGGGCGGTATAGGGAGTGCCGCAGAGCATGGGGGCAACTGTGCTTCTTGTGGGGAGGTGCCACGGCACTTCCCGAATGGAGGATGCCTGAGAGGAAGTAAATACGTGCTTAGGATGAAATAGAACAAAACAACAACACCTTTCTGCTGTGCTTAAGGAAAAGTTTACTTCTGTTCCTCTCCTCCCTTGAATCCATTACCAAAAGTAACCTTCCAGGATGTTTCTGTTCACGTGTAAGCATAACTATATGACTTTGGAACACAAATGGGGTCATACGACGCATACTGCTCTGTACCTTGCCTTTTCTACTTTAACAAGAGATCACTGACTGATTTCCATTCCGTTCTATATAGTATACAGTCGGCTGTCCGTGTCCACTGGTTTCAATTCTGTGAGTTTTGCATTTGTGGATTCAACCCACTGCAGATCAAAAATATTTTTTGAAAATCCCAGGAAGTTTCAAAAAGCAAAACTTGAATTGCCACATGCCGAGCACTATACTGAATCCGTAGGAATGGAGCACTATGCAGGCATGCCCTGCCGTAGCCTATACGCAAAACGGATCTAGGTTATATGCAAACAATATGCCATTTTATATAGAGGACTTGAGCGTCTGTAGTTTTGGGCCCCCTGGGTGGAGGGCTCTGGAACCAGTCCCCCACAATACCAGGGGATGACTGTACTTCAGCTTTAAGGGTAGCTATACAGCCTTACATTGAGGTGTATCTTCCATAACAAGTCTATTATTGAGAGAGATTTAGATTGCTTTCTTTCCCCCATTGTCAGACAGCAATACAATACTTTTATGTATGTTTGCATGTAAATGTGTAAATTTATTTGTGGAATTAAGTTCAGCTGGGAAATTGCTTAAAGAAGATATACATTTTGATGTTCATAGATATTAAGAAATTGACTTTTTAAAGGACTATAGCAGCTTAAGTTCCACAAATAACATTTTGGTTATTCTGGCTCTCCATACCGTCAGTAACCCTGCCTACCTGAATTTTTGCTTGTGTGCTGGGTAAAAAATGATCTTACATGTGTTTTTTAAGTGGAAGGTTGATATTTCTGTCAGTTTCCCCCAGAATACAAATGTAACTCCAATTTGTATTTCGACTTATCACATTGAATTTTTAGATTGTTTTAGGCGTTTATTCATTCTGTAGATGCATATTTCTTGAGTGCCTGATATATTCCAGGCGGTGTTCCGGGCTCATGGGGTGTGTCAGTGAGCACAGCAGGGGCAGACCCCTGCTTTTGGTAAGTTTATGCAGCACTGGATCTTATTGCTAGGACACAAGGTTTGCTTTCTAGTAGACTCTCAAAGTTTCCCATATATAGGTCCTTCATATGTCCTGAAAATTTTTCTTAGGTGTTATATCTTGCTTATGCTCTTATAAAGGAATACTTTCTGACGTTATTGTTTCTTACTGGCTACCATTTATGTGAAGATATCTTATTGGCTTCTGTATATAAATTGTGTATTCTTTTACTGAATTCTACAGTTGTTTCAGTTTTTTTAGTTGATTCTCCTATGTTTTCTAGATGTATAATCATATCTACAAATATGATTTGCTTTCATTTTCCAATATTTGAACATTTTACCTTTTTTATCTAATGATATTCACTAGTACTTCTAAAACAATGTTAGAGAATCATCTGAGAATGAAAAGAGGAGGGTATTATCTAGTCAGAGGAAGAGGGAAGGTTAGATTTTATCTAGAAGGAACAGCAAATTCGGAGGTGCAGAGGGGTCAAGGAGTGTGTCCGTTTAAGGAGCTTCAAGGAGGCCATTGTGGCAGAAACGAAGGAGGCTCGTGAGGGAGAAGAGAGAATGAGGCCTGGAGGGGCCGCAGATCACCAAACACCTTGTACCTCACAGAAGGTGTTGGAATGTTACCTGCTGGTAACGGGAAACCACTGAAACATGTAAACGGGGAAGTCACGTGGTGAGAGAGCGTTTTGAGTCAATCCGACGCCACTGAGGAGAGTGGTTAAATTGCAGTGGGGAAAGACTGGCAGTGGGAGGCTCAGGAGTCCAGGTGAGACTTAATAGAGAACAAATTTGAGCAATATCTGGGAGAATTGACTGTTCGAACTAGTAAACGAGGGAGTAGAGGAAAATCGAGGTATAGATAGGGTATGGTTTCTCCAGTTAGAGAAGGTGGGCACACGGGGGTCATGGGTGAGGATGGTGTTAGAGTCCAGACTCAGTCTGATTGCAGGGCCTTCCACAGTCTGACTCCAGTCTGCCTTTTTGGCTCTGTTTCCGTCTGTTCTCTTGAAGGGAGTTCTAGATTTCCGGCAACACAACTTTGTTCTGCCTGTGAACACTCTATGCTCTTCCTTCTTTGTGCCTTTGACTGTTGGTCCTTTCACCATAGCCTTTACTTGTCCACATTTTATCTGAATTTCAGTGGCCCGCTCATATGCCCCTTCCTCCAGGAGGTTCTCCTGGACCCCTAAGCAGGAAATACTCCTTGTCCCTTGTAACTAACTCTGAGAGCATATTATCTGTCTTTCTTTCCTGTCACTTAACATGCATAAAATATAATTCCATGTAAAGTTATAAGCATTGTAAGGGAATTTCTGAGTTATCGTATTATTCCCAACAATACCTAGGGCAATTTAATTCAGACAAGTGGCCTTGATACATAAAGAAGGGGGGAGAAAGATTGGGATCCCAGGACTTGAACCATGCAATCCTCACTCACATACTGGTGCGACATCTGTCATTTTACTTGACCTTCACCTGTTGGGAAGGTGGAGAAAGTAATAAATTCTTTCTTTATAAAGCTGACATAATGAGACTGACTTATCTAAGGTCATATAATTGACAAGTTGTGTAAATAAGTAAGAACCCAGGTCTCCCACCTGTAGATTATTTTAAATTGCTTATGGAATTTTATGGAAGCCATTGAGCCTCCTCTGGGCTGAAACATTTCCACCATTTCAAGCATAGGGTGTAAGCTTGAGAGAGAGAATTATCATATCTCTTCTTCTGCGTGAGAATTCATCCAGGGGGATGGCCATGACCAAACCAGAAAGTGTAAACAATGGAACTTTATTCTTATTAAACTTTTCTTAGAGTTTTTGATAAAAGTGCAGAATAAGTGGTTGGAATTTTGGTTCTCTGTCTTCCATAAGAATATAAACTGGAAGAAAATAGTACATGAAATTTTGCAGTTTTGAAATAGATGTGTTTTAATTTAGGACAATATAGTCAAATTTGAGAAAGAACATAAGTATAAAAAGCATAAGTTCTGATTTGTTATTGGAAATTATATTCTGTTTCTTTTCTTTAACCCTTTCTTAAATAGCCCTTTTCAGGGCAGTTTAGCGGCGATCTCATTTCTGGGTGCTCAGGTGATGAGAGCCCTGATTTTAAAGCTGTGGGTTTTACATTCTGCACCTTCAGTGAAAGCCGCGGGCCTGAGAAGTGATGATTTACTTATAGTTAACTTTGCCCCTCCCCTTCAGAAATACTTAACCCACTCTAGATTTGATTACTAGGGACCCAACTTGCGGGGGAGTCTCCCCATTCCACCCGATTTACAGTATCAGAGACCCCGAAGAGGGAGGGCCTGTAGCCATGCACTGACTCGCTCAGACTGGAGAGGAAGGGTTGAGAGTGGAGCCCTGTTTTGGCCACGTGCTGCTGCCTTGGTGTAATGTTAAAGAAGAAAACAAACAAACAAAAAACCTGAAGAAACAACAACAACAAAAAACATTGTGTGCATTAGGAAGACAGTGAGGGGTAACCATGCAGAGACCAAGTGTTCATGTCACCAGATGCTCTACCATTCTTACCTGTCACCAGATGGAAGACTGATTGCATTATGCAACAGTGCCACACTCTCAAAACTTGGAAAAGTATGATGAAACAACTCCTGAGCATAGCTTTAAAGTAGCAGCTCTGTCTGATTTGGAGACGTTGGCCCTTTGTTTTGAGTTTCTTCTTTGGAAGGAATTTCTCACCAAGTTATGAGGGGATGAGTTTGTTTTTATCATTAATTTTCTGAGCTACTCATGTCAAGTCTGCCTGTATTTTACCATCTTTTCGGTCTCTCCACGCTTTCGTTTTTCCCCCCCTTTTTTTTTTTTTTGCAAATATCAGCAAAACTTTTATTGTCTCCCCAAATACTCCACACCTGTATCACGTCTAAGGTTAGTGTCATTTCTGGTCTTGCCCCTCGGCAGGCCTCATCCCTACATCTGGGCCTGGCCTGTGTAGCTGAGAATCTCCTCGGACACCCTCCCTCTCCTTGCCTCTGGTTCTCTGCCAGATACGAGCATGTCTGGAGGACAGAGACTGGGGCAAGTGAGCATTAAATGTGATATAGGGAGGGAGTAGGCCAAGAACTCTGAAGTTTTGGATTCCTGGCATATGTCACTGAAACCATATTTTCTCAGCAATAATTTCTTTAAAACTAAATGTAATATAGCTGTAAATTCACATTGTAGAGTGCAACGTTTTCCCGGGTTATTTTTCTACAACGTGATTTAAAAGATTATTCCCCACCGTTTCAATGTCATTATTTATTTACCCCGTCCTTTTGACAGTTTTTTCCAAACTTGCTGTTATAGACAGCACTAGTAAACATGCTCCAGATTTGTTTCTTTTCTTCATTGACCATACTAGTACCCAGACAGAAAAGGGAGAGGACAGGGGAACCATGGCCATTGGCAAAAATTCCTGAGGAAAATGGGGAAGTGACTTAAAATGGATTATTGTCCCCAATATAAGAATGAGGTTGAAAAACAAAAGCTTGATCCTATGAAGTCTAGACTGAGCGGCAATTTAGCTGCAAGAAAGGCCTCAGATGAGGGTTACACACTTACCTGTACTTCCTGTTAGCCTCAGCCCAAGTCCAGGTTTTGTTTTTGATTTTGATTTTTTTGATCCTCACTCGAGGACATTTTTTTCATTGCTTTTAGAGAGAGAGGGAGAGAGAAATATACCTCCTGGACCAGGGATCAAACCTGCAACCTAGGTATGTGCTCTGACCGGGAATTGAACCCACAACGTTTCAGTTGTGAGCCAAAGCTCCAACCAACTGAGCCACACTGGCCAGGGCCAAGTCCAATATTTGAAGGCAGAAAGGGAGGGAATCAGTAGGTGGGAGTAATGCATAAGAGCACTCGATTGGCAACTCATGAGGAGCAGGAATTCGAGCTGGAGTTTGCTGTAGCCCCATAAGTTCTTAGGGAAGTGTTTCTCCCACATTAGTGTGCAGTGGAATTTCCTGAACGTCTTGTTATAACACAGATTCCTGCCACTTTACCCCAACTTTTGGATTGAGTAGGTCTGGGTGGGGTCCTAGAATCTGCATTTGCAGCAAGTTCCCGAGTGGTGTTGGTGCCGCTGGTCCAGAGACCATCCTTTGACATGGGACTGATTCACTGTGTGCACCTAACTCAGTGACTGGAGACGGCCCTCTCTGCCCACCCAGTTCCTCTCCTGGACCCCCAGGGCTTGGATTAGAAACATCTAGAGACGGGTTCAGACTATAGCTGTCTCAGCTACATAAAAAACTCAGGGCTGCTTATACTTAGATGTCCAGATGGCGGCCCTCATTCACAAAGGTTATAGTTGTATAAGCAGCTGAAAATATCACTCAACTGTAAACACTAACAACCAATAAATCACTCTGCAGGTTGAAGAAGCGCCAGCTCAAATACATGAAGCAGAGCTCTAAGTTGAAAAGATACCAGGTTAACAGTCTGTTTAACTCAACTCAGTGCCCATTAACTTCCAGGTTGTGGAATGTTTCTCTGGAATTTGAACGCCTACCCCGCCCCCCAGGAGGCCTTCTGGGCTTATTCTCCCCTTCTTCCTCCCACCGTCTAGATATGACTAAAGTATGTATGGAATTTAGAAATTTTAGCTTGAGTTTTAAGTAAGTGTAAGCTTTTTGAAGTCTTTGTTTTTAGAGGTACCACATTGATAGAATCACAGTAGCGCAAGCAATCCATTATATTACCCGAAATTCCAAAACTTTTTTTGAATAGCCTTTGCCTTTGACTTGTCCTATCTGTAGTTACTTCTGTGGAAACAAGCTAGAAGGCCTTAGGTCATCAGCAGCCAGGGAGTGAGGAAAGCTGATTTGGGTCTGTGGATGGAGAGATGGCAGAAGATCGAAAGAGCCTGGTCTGGTGGCCAAAGTGAAGAATGTGACCGATTCCGGTGGTCAGGTAGAGAAAGGAAAAGACCAGATCATTAGTCAGATCCAGACGGAGAGGATATGTAAGGAATATGAAAAGCCAAACCCAGGGGCGTGGCTAAGATGATGATGTCAATCAGGTCTTTTGCATGAACACCCAGACCCTTCCTAGTAGAGAGAGATGCCTGTGTACACATGTCCGCCCTGCATCCCCAGTGGTGGCGGGTGACTCTGCACGCACTGTTTCCTTGGATGCAGTCCTTCTGCTGTTGCTGAGCCTACTTTATGGCTCCAGCATTCATGAGTCAAAGGCTGGCTGCTTCCTTACATCACACAGCTTGTAGGAGGGCAATGAATGGAATAGTTTTTGCGAGTCTGTGGGAGCTCGATCTGGCAGCAGATTAATTAAGAACATATTGAATGTTTGGTAAAGTCATCCTTCTCTTGCCCCAGCTATCACTTATTGGCACATCAAGTTCCCTTTCCCCTTGTTTCAGGGGCCATTTTAATTCTCCCTTTGAGGTCTGTTTAAATGATTCAATAGCAGAAATTACCAGGAAAGTATACTTGTTGGGTATTTCAATTAATGAATTTTGTTTCTATTTCTGATATCTTAGTTACATGCCTCCCAAATAATTAATATTTAAGTGTAATTTTCTAATAAACAGTCATTACAATTGCAGAGTAGAAGAATTTCCATATTGCTCCAACTGGAATTGGATTCTTCATTTTTGGTTCTTTTTATTTTTTTAATCTCAGCTATATTTCTTAATTTTATATATATAAAAATAGTACAGCTTAACACACGTATGATTTCCAAATTCAGATAGTGAATAAAGCATATACTGGAAACTAAAATTAAGGCTTTTCCCAAAGGGCAAGTGCTTTCAGTTCATTTAGCTCTCTTCTGGTATTTATCTTCTTATCTTCCCATAAAATGCTTATCAAGCTAATTTTTGATTTCCAAATAACACATATTATCTTTTTAATTCCTTAAGTTAGCACTTTTTCTCCTGTTCTCCCTTCTTCCGCTACACATTTCTCTTTCTCCCGTCTTACCAGTGGGGCTGTATCACCATTTTTAAAAAAATTAAAGCAGTGCTTATTTTATACATTATTAGGACTATATAAATGTTGTTTTCAACTGAACCAAGTAGTAAACAATGATTATGTTTCCTTTCCTTATAACTTTTTATTTTCCAGGGAGTTAATAACTGCCTCTTTTTTCTCTCTTAGTTTTCCATGTTCCTGTCACTAACTAATTTTTACTAAATTCTCCAACAAAAGAATAAAATGGTCAAGCACAGATAATCTACAGGGTTTTTCTTTCTTGGGTTGACTGCTCTCTATGTCTCTGCTACACTGTCATCCTGAATTCTCAGTTCGCCATGGTCCCGGGAATCCCCTTTTGTCTCTTTTTTGTTGGATTCTGTTTCCAGGTTCTAACATTGTCCTCATTTTGGCTTTATTTTTTCTAATAGCTTCCCAAGAAAGGGACTATTAGGAGATCAGTTTTCTGTCACCTTGCATGTCTAAAAATGTATTCTGTTTCACATTTGGTTAATAGTTGCGCTGGTGTAGATTTCTGGTTGAGGTGGGTTTTCTTCGGAATTTTGGCAGCATTTGCTCCATTGTTTTCTAAGCTTCCCGTTTTAATATCAAAAAGAAGATGTTCTCATTCCTGATCCTTTTATGTGACATTTTAATCTTCCTGGGAAATATTATGATACTATGCCTTAATATCAGTGTTTTTTTAGATATCAATTTGGGCTCTTCTAAACTTTGTCCAGTTCTGAGAAATTTATGTGTTTTATATTTTTTATTATTTTCTTCCTCTGTTTCCTGTTTCCTCTCTATGGAACGTCCATTGCCTAGATGATGAATGTACTAGGTTGATCCTTATTTTTCTTACCTTTTTTGTCCTATTTTATTATCTCTTTTTGTTTTAAGGGGGTTTTTTGTTTTAATTTCTCAGATATTTTCTCAATTTTATCTAATAATCTTTTGATTTTTAAAAATTGTTTTTGCTTTTAATTTCTAAGTTTTTTTCTTCTAATCCTTTTTGAAGCTTTTTATTCTTGCTATTTTAAGGACACAATACTTTCTCTGAAGATACTCGTTTTTGTTTTAATTTTTCTTTACCTCCTTATATTGTTCATTTCCTTTGAATTCCCTTTTTATTTTGTTATTTCCTATTTTTCACATTGGAAACTTTGATAACCTGGTGTTTCTCAGCAGCCTGCTTTTATTTTAGAGTGAGGCACTCAAAGCTGATTAGGAGCTCTTTGTACATGGGATGGGCTTTACTTAGGTTAAGAGGATGGGAACCCGGTGTTTACACAAATGTTGGTATTTATACGTTATTTCTCTTGGATTGATTCATTGACCCAGATAATAATCTTTTTGCCTTGGAAGTGCAGGAGAGGATGGATAAGTCTATAAGCATTTTGGAACATGAATGGAGGAAGGAGATGGGTTCTCTTTCATTTGACGAAAGATCACTTAATCTTCTCTGTTCAATATAGCGCCTTACCCTGCCTAGTGTCTCTGAGCACGGAACCTCTCTAATTCATTTTCTCCAGAGAGTAAATCACCCTTCACCTGCTAAGGAGAACAGTGAGAGGATTGGCCTGCCTGTGAGTGTTGGTTTGAGGGATCTTGGGACCAAATGTTCCTTATTCCTGTTTTTTGAGTTTCTCCTTCCTGGACACCTAGTACCTCCAATTAATTAATTAATTCCTTCCTCCCTTTCCCCTTCCTTCCTCCCTCCCTTCCTTCCTTCCTCCCTCTTCCTTTCTTTCTTCCTTCCTTCCTTCCTTCCTTCCTTCCTTCCTTTCTTTCTTTCTTTCTTTCTTTCTTTCTTTCTTTCTTTCTTTCTTTCTTTCTTTCTTTCTTTCTTTCTTTCTTTCTTTCGATTTTATTTATATTTAGAGAGAGGGAAGAGAGGAAGACAGACACTGATGTGTGAGAGAAACATTGATTGGTTGCCTCTCGCATGCCCCCAGCTGGGGACCTGTTCCACAACCCGGGCATGTACCCTGACCGAGAATCAAACTGGTGACCTTTTGGTTTGTGGGGTGATGCTCAACCCACTGAGCCCACCAGCCAGGGCATACCTCCAATTTCTGAGTCTTCTTCTTGCCATCCTTGGAAAGTTTAGCTCTTTTTGCTTTGCTAGGTAGTTTATGTTCTTCTACCTGCATTTTGTTGTTTGATTGTTTAGTTCTGTTTAGTACTAAAATTCTCTGTATTTTTAAAAATTCTTTATTTTGACATAATTTCAGATGTAAAATTCCAAAAATGGTATAGAAAGTTTCTGTACACATTTCATTCATATTCCTCATGTTAATAATTTACCACATTTCCTTTATTATTTTTTCTCTGTGTGTATATATGTTGTGTGTTTGTATATACAGGGTGAGGCAAAAGAGGTTTACTGTTCTAAATATGTGAGACACAGAGTTTACTTATTTTTGTATTATTATTGGTAATTATTGTATTATTTTCCATACGAACAACTGTGAACCTACTTTTGCCCGTCCCTGTATATGTACACATGTATTTCTTTCCTGAACTATTTGGAAGTTGCAGATGTGGTGCACCTTTACCCCTAAAACTTCTGGTGTGGAATCATAGTACAGTTATCAAAATCATCCAGAAACAAACATTGATACAATATTATTTAATCTGTAGACCTTATTTAGATTTTGCCATTTATCCTAATAATGTTCATTATAGCAAAAGAAAATTCCAGACCATGCATTGCCTGCAGTTGTCGTGTTTCTTTAGCCTCCTTTAGTATAGAACAATTTCTTAGCCTTTGTCTTGCATGACATTGACATTTCTTAAGAGAACATACCAGTTATTTTGTAAGATGTCCCTTGCTTTGGGTTTGTCTGAAGCTTTTGCATTGAATTATGCATTTAGTTTTCAAATTTTGAAATTTGCATTATGCATTTTTGACAGGAATATTGCAAAAGTGATGTGTTCTCTGTGTATCATATTAGAGGACACATGTCAATTTGTCCCATTACTGGTCATGACAACTTCAATCATAGGTTCGGCTGGATTTCTCCAATGTAAAGTTACTAATTTTTCTTTTAATTAGTGGGGAAATACTTTGAGACTATAAATGTCCTGTCACTCCTCAAACTTTCACCCACTAGCTTTAGCATCCATTGATGATTTCTTGCCTGAATCAATTGTTATAATGGTTACCAAATGATGATTTTCTAATTCCCATCCTCTATCTGCTTTGAGAGTGATTTGTCTTTAAGCTTAGGGTTCATGTCTTTAATCAGTTTGGGAAAATTCTCATTTTCATTTTGAATATTCCATAGCTGTCACTCTCACTAATCTTCCCTTTTGGAGCCCTATTAAATGTATGTAGACCTCTTTCACTCTGTTGTTTTGTCTCTCAGGGCTTTCTTTTCTCCCTTTCACGTTTTCCACATCTTTGTCTCTCTGAATGCTGGGTAATTTTTCACATCTAATAATTTGCTGTTTTCTTTAGGTATGACCAGTGTGTTTCTACCTATCCATTGAGATTTAAATTTCAGCAGTTATTTCTTGAAGCTCTATTATTTTCAAATCTGGCTGCCCCAGTTTATTTCATAGTGTCTTTTTTCATATGTTTTTAATTAATCCTTTTATATCTTTAATTATTTGAGATACTTACTTTATATTCTCTAATTTTTAACTTTCTTATAATGTTTTTAATTCTGTCACTTGTCTACTGCCTATTGCTGTTTTTTCACTGTTTTCTTTTATATTTTATAATTTTGGAATGTGAATTCATCTTCCATAAGGTTATCTGTGCAAATCTCTGCCACCAGTGGTAATGTGGTATTTCTCCATAGGGTTTATTAGTTCTTGTTTTTGTTTGTTTTTGCTTCTTCCAGGTATACCAGCGCTATTGCAGAGATAAATCAATTTTTTTAAATATTAATTTTTCAGTAGGAGATTTCCGTGCTAATCAGATAGGGTTCATTAAACCCCCAGGTAGAGTTTCTATTTACCAAGGCAGTAAGTCTCCATGCCGTAGCTGTCCTCTATAATACAGTCAGTGGGCTGCCAGCAAATATTTTTATGCCCTGGCTAGAGAACAAGCTTCTATTTCAAATTGTCAGAGCATTTCAAGCATGGGATAGTCAGATGAAATTGTAAATTTGTTTTACCTGTCACAAGAAGTAGTCATTTAAGCCACAATTAACATTCTCAAACACTTTGGATTGTAGATCAACCTTGTTTGTTTGAATCAAAAGAAGTTACTTTTTTCACTGAAGCATTTCTTTTAAGTGTTTTCAGCATTCGTATTAAGTAACAAATCCAGGGATGATGATTGTGTATTTGAAGGCCATGTTCTAAGAATAATCCAAATTATTCTATTATTCCAAATTATTCTGCACTATCAAAGAGCTGAACCATTATTTTTAACATTTCAAAGCATGAACCAGTATAAATCAGTGTTGTGTTTTGGGGGCTCCAACTTTATTGTATTCACTCATTTAATTGATTAGACAGTATCTTAAGCCATTTTACCTTCCATATATTTAGTGAAATTTATTACTTGGACTAATATAACTCATGAATTATTAAAAGCATCAGCATATGGAACCTGCTCTTTTCTCATTCCAAATTCTTTTAATATGGCTTATGTCGAGCCACTTAACTGGCTTCTGTCCATCCCACTGACGGGAGCCGCGGCCAGACCAGGGCTCTTACAAATGATTGGCGTCTCTTCCAAGCAAGAGGAGGATGAAATGTCAGCTTTTTCCTTTACTACCTGAAAAGCAATCAGTGGCAACCCTTCCTGCTCTTCTTGACAGTAGTTTGGCTTTACAGAAGAAGGGTGGGCATTGGGCCAAATGTGAATTTCAGTGCTATATAAAGAAAAAATTTAAGTAGCTGAACCTCAGATAATAACTGGAATTTTCAGAGAGGCATTCAGATGGGTTTAACCTGTGAGCCTTCATGAAGCTAACTATAGCTCAGAAATTCCTGAACTGCAAGTTTTAATCCCTTCTTTCCTGGTGATGATCTGAGTAAACTGAGGTGACTTACCAAATCTCTCTTTGTAGCAGTTTGCTCATCTGTGGAACCGGGTTTAGGGAAGAATAGGGTGACTGATTTCCAATTACTAATCAGGGCCATTAAAAAGGACATTTTGAGCTCAAACCTGAATTCAAAACCATCTATTTTCTTGACCTTGTGCTTTCTCTTATCTCTTTGAAATTTATTATCCTTACCTGTAAAGTGGGGTATTACTTATTTAACAGGTTTATTATGAAATATTAATGAAATAATATTTGTGGAACCATTTTGTAAGTGGTATAGTACTATAAAAAGTAAAGTTTTTTAATGTAAGGCTGCGATTTTAATGCTTTATCACATCCAAGTATAGATTTTAGAATTGGATGGTCCTCTGGAGGGGAAAATTGGAATTTGCCGGAGGGCATTTTTGGTACCCAGATAGGCTCTACTATATATTTTCTGCTGTTTAATCCTCACAAACTCCAAAAATATCATTCTGTTAGCTCCATTCTTACAAATGAACAAAGTGAGACTTACTTTATTTTTGAAATCTACCTCCCCATCATTCTATTTTATAAATGAGGAAATGGAGGTCTGAAGAAGGGTAGTGACTTACCTAAAGCAGAGATTCTCAGTTCACCATTCCATCCATAATAATATACTGCCATATTTTCTTAATAATTGTTTTTATCTTATATACAAAACTTGACCCCAAAATTAAATAGAAAACACAATAGGACATAATTAGATGGACAATGTAGATATAGGAAAACTTCTGTTACTGGCTTTAGGGTAAGTTAGATAGGCTAAATGACCTTCCCAACTGATCAGCTAAAAGACTGAATGAAGTGTTGTGAAACAGCTTGGCCTATTGCTAAGCTGGCATGAACGTACGATGTTTGTTGATTCCCTAGACAAAGTGAAACCAGGTATGCGGGGAGGTGGGCACCAAAGCCAGCTTTTGCTTTGGAGACCTTTGCAAGTGTGATGACCTGCAACCTCTGCCTGGCAACTGTATGAAGCGGGGGTCAGGGGAGCAGCACTGAAAACCTATCAATTGGGGGATCTAACAAGGACTTCCTGGATGAAGCCAGGGAACTGGAGGACTATATCATCAGTGAGAATGTAAAGAAAAACAAATCCGTGTTGACCAAGTGTTGAGAACTGCAGTCGTAAGCTCCCTTCGCGTGGTTTGTGGCCCAGAGTCATACTATGAGGGTGGACCACATAAACTGTAAAAGGAATTTCATTGAAAGTGGCTCTGAGTTGATAGGGACCAGCAGACGTAGGCAGAAACCCTCTCCTGAGGAACTCTGCTTCAGTCCGGGGCTCAAATAATTTTTACAAACAAAGTATCTAAGGAAAACGAGCATCTCACAGTTAAAAACCACAAAACCATAAGTAAAGCAGTGTCATGCGTAAGAGCCAGCAGAAACACACCTGCAAGGACTTCCGATTATTAGGTTAGATTATTACAGTAGATTCCAAGAAATTATTCGGAATGCAGCCCAAAGAGACAGGGAGACGTGAAGGAGTCGTGGAGTGATGTGGAGAACAGAGGAACAAAGTCGGATGAACGTCTCATCAGCGTTCCCGAAGAAGAGAGGGAGAAAAAGAAAAAGACAAGCCTTACACATACCTAGAGGAAAAAGAGAGCAATAATGGAAATATTTGGCCTGCTCCAGTGACCCTGATTTAGTCTCCGTGGCTCAGTTTCTTTGGATGTGTCAGAGACTCAGAGTACCCGCTACTCCAGCACACCCAAAAGTGGCTATATACATTCCAGCTCCACCGTAGAGGAAGCTTATTTATGAACAGATTACTGTAAATAAGTCGTAGGAATTCTAAGTCGATAATTTATTCTCTCCCTTAGTTGAGCCTGCTGCACTAAGGGGATTTCTATCTAGCCTTTGATTTCGTCATCTTTCCTGTGTCTGTTTAATGTGAAGTCAGCGAGATTTAGCCATCGGTGCTATCTTTGTTGTTCAGGACAATCAGTTATTTTGGGGGGGCGGGGGAGATGAATTAAAGATGTCATGTAGCAAGTAGACTTCAGGCTTGTCCGGAACCTTTTCCCTCTTGGTCCTGCTGGAAGACATCGTTAGCTCTTTACGATTCCCCGGTTCCCAAGTTAGTGCGTGCCCAGAAGCGGTGTGCCGCGAGTCATCGGGGCTGCAAGGGTTTAATGGCTAAGGCAACATGGGCCACATTACTGATTGCCCCCTTTCAAATCTCCCAGTAACCATTAACATAAATATCATCTCACCATTTTGGACAGGGGACACCACCCTTATGCACGTTAGTAATATGATGCTAATGTTTAACCCTTTCATTGCTTTGTACGTTTCAAATGCCTTGCCTTACAGCCATTGATAGGGAGTCTGAACCCAGAGGGGAAATGAAAGGGTTAACTCCTTTTGGTTTTGCCCTTTGACCACTTCAGGATGAGAGGCATGATGAAATACTTTTCAAAGTCTTCAGTGGAAACACATCATGCATAATTGGAGCAAAAAAGAATAAATCAAAGCTTTTTCCCCCCTTTTAGTCTGGTAATTCATAATTGAAACCACATTGAGGTAAGGGCTGATAACTTCAAAACAACCAAGAAAACTGCCCTTTCTATCAAGGTAGGGATAGGTAAGGCTACTCATTACTGGGGGGTCAAAAGCTTCTGTGTAACAGGCCTGTCTTCTCTTCCTTCTCACTTTTCTGCTCATATTTAAATACCTTTATTTAAATCAAATATGGGTTGACTCGAATATCTGCTTCTCTTCTTGTCACATCAAGTTATACATAGTGACATTTTAAAAAATCTTTGATACGGTGAGTAACAGGAATTAAAGTTTGCATCGTCTTGCTTTGAGCTTGATTTCTCCTGTCTGGTATTTGATTGGTTTAGACTGAAAGAGTCCTTTAGATGGTAATGGAATGTGGTTTTCCTCACTCTTGATTTTATAATCCTCGAGTAGT
>PVJD01003915.1:74755-150532 GCA_004026545.1 Mormoops blainvillei
GGCAGAAGTCAGAGTCTTGAGTAAATTATGGAGGTTTAAATTTGCTTGATTTCCTGCAGAAAGTGGGGTCAAGAGGTCCCAGACTGTAGACACTCTCTTTGGTCAGCCAGCAGGGGGTCAGGTCTTAAAGGTATTTCAGAGGTGACTAAACGCCGTCTTGAAATGTCCTTCTCCAGTGCGTTTTTCACTCTGGGGGTTAGTTTGTTGACCTTACCCGGTGGAGCAGAGTGTCTGTGTGCAGGCGCACACCCCAATTAGAGCTGCCTTTCTCCATGCCGTCACTGGGCTCCAAAGGCAAATGCGATTATGTTCGAGGAGGGAAAGAGCAATTGGCACAGAAGCTTAGTTGCAGATCAGCATTTCCTATTTCTGACCTTTTGAAATGGAACATAAAGGTAGCAATGTTAATTTATCAGTAAAACAGCACTCAGGAAAAGAAAGTTTCAAAAGCTGATCATGTGACTTAAAACTCTTGTCATACAAGGCTGTTCGTGATGTGGCTTTAGTTAGTCTGCCTGACTCTGTGTTCCTGCCATTTCTAACTCCTCCTCCCTTCTCCTCCCAGCCACTGTAACCTGGTGTAATCTTTCCCGTCTTGTAAGCATCTTAGCACTGCCGCTCAGTTTGCCTTTCACTTCGTTGGCTAGCACTCTCCTCCTTATCTTTGAAGACCACTCAAGGGCTCCCTCTTCATCTCCTCCAGGGAGGCAGAGGTGGTTGTGTAGACCTTTATGTCCACACAGGGCTGTTATACCTTGCTTTAGTACCTGTGCTCTTGCACTATAATTTATCTTCTTACGGGACTATCTATACTGGATTCCCCACTGGGAACATTTATGAACATTTTGAAGGGAAAGAATTTATTCATCCTTACATCTTTAACATCGTTCTGGGCTTTTGGTATGTGCTCAGGAAAAGTTGCCTGAATGAATGGGTACCATAAACGATATTGGTAGGAGTGATTGCCGAATAGCTAATACATTGTTTTAGCAGGCGAGAAAAATACGAATTGGGGAGAGCTGGGAGTTTTGTGTGTTTCTTTTCGACTACCATTCATGGAGTTCTGTGTTGAACCCTCTAAGTGCACTTGTGCATAATCTCATTTAATCATCCTCCCCCTAAGAGGTAGATACTATCATGCTTCCCATTTTATTGAGAAAGAAATGGATACTCACAGAAGTAGCTTTACACATCACAGAACTAGAAAACAGGAAGACCCAGATTCAAACTCTGTTAAATAACATAATCCCACACTTCAGAATACTTAGCACAATAAAAGTCTTGGTAAGTACTTTAAAATGAATGCACTGAGTTAGAAATCATTTCAGAGTTCCCGAGGTCGCTCATTTGAGTGTCCATCAGCTGGTCACATTCGTGCGTGAAGAGGACCGAGAGAACCGCGCCTGGATGATCTGGGTGGAACTTAGACAAGTTTTTACTGAGTAGCACTCGGTACTGGATGTTCCACACTTATGGCTCCTGCTTTCATGGAGCTTTCAGGACAGCTAAAAATATGAAGAATAGGAAGGAAAAGAGGAAACTATAAATAAAAGCAGTATATTTGGAGAGGTAGAAGAAGTGGAGAGGCCAGGTTAAACCAGGACCCTAAAGCGTTACGACGTAAAGGCCGCAAAAGATTTCATTTGGAATCCTTGGTGCGGGCAGGGACCTCCTGACTGCTTAGGCCACTGCCCGGCCCACCTTTGAGACATGCAGAAAGCAACGCCCAGAGGGGCCGTTGCTCCCAAAGATCCACTACTAGCCATCATTTATTGAATTCTTGTACGTGTCAGGTACTTTATGTATATACCTACTTACTTTTATTAACAACCTCTGAGTTGTTAAATAATAATTAAGTAATTATTATTGTGTCAAGTCATACCATCTAGAAACCAGTGGCATCATGATTTTATAGATATGGAAAATGAGGTGCAAGAGAGTTGAGGTACATTGCCCAGGTCACGTTGCTGGTTTAAGTGAAGGACTCCTGATTTCAAAACTGACATGATTCACTTTTTAAAGTCATTTGCATCAGCCCTGGGGCCTGTCCGCAGTAGAGCCTCAAGCCTGTATCCTGGTAAATATATGCTCAGTAGCTAATATGTTGACTCCATGTTCATCTCATTGTCTATATTTTATGAGAAAGTGTTGACAAGATTTCAGTCCTTGCCATGCTCTGTCTCCTCAATATGTGGCCTTACTCTCAGCAGACTCCTCCAGTTTTCAAACCCTATTTGGTATGCAAGTGAGTAGTGTGGGAAAACTGAACACCAAGACCACGAGGAACTGCCTGCTTCCCACCCACCGGTCCTTCCTCTCCGCCCCTTTCAGAACCGCCCTCTTCCCGAAGGGAGCTGGCAAATGGGATGAGACCAGATCTCTTCTCTCGCCAAAGACTCTGGTTCCCTCTTTCTAGCAGGACCTTGAGATCAGAAACTGCAGTGCCTTTCAGGGGCTCCCTCAGTTTAAATCCCAAGAGATTTTTTCCCTCCCTGAAACCAAGCTTTTCTGTCTCTCGGGGAATTTTCTTCTCCTTTTATTGTCGCAAAGGCATTCAAGTGTGTTAGCATTCCCTGCTTCTCCCAAAGAACAGACCTCATTTTGTTTTAATAGTTTTTCCTTCTGTGTCAGGGGTGTTTTTACCTTTTTAAAATTTATGTGCTCCCCTTGTGTCAGTGTTACATAGTTGATGTGTTTTTATTCCTTGTACCCTCTGAAATCATGGTGGTGGGGTGGGCTCTTGCTAACTGGTGCAGATTTAATTATCAAGGATAAAGAACTTTTATCATTTCTGTCTCAGAGAAGAGCTAGAAATAATGAACTTTGGAGCTACCCACAGTTGCAGTTTCCAAAGTCTATAAAATGGTGATGCTTTACCCCAGACTCAGAGGAGGAGGGAGTGGGGAAGGACCGTGAACCACTGCCATCTGGTGTTCTGGCGTCAGGTGGCTTCGGCTGTTTCCAACATCTGTCACTTACAGGTTAAGTAACCTTGAACATCATTCAAGGGGTTTCCTTCCTTCTTTCCTTCCTTCCTTCCTCCCTCCCTCCCTCCCATCTACTGGTACAGCAAATGATTAGACATCACTTGCTATTTCTAATTCTACAGTTTCATCATCTATAAAATGAGAATAATGACTATCCTGGGGGCTGCTGTAAGGCTCAGAGGAGGTAATACATGTAAAGCATGGTGCCTAATGCTCGGTATGTGTGCGCTCGGGAAATCTTGACAGTTTAAACATCACACAATAATTTATTTTACACACTTCTGTTAAAAAATCTTTTTTGGACTTCTGGCCAAGATGGAGGCGTGGGTAGATAGACTTTGCCTCCTTGCACAACCAAAAAAAAGACAGCAAATTTAAAAACAAAAAATAACCAGAACTACCAGAAAATCGAACCGTCTGGAAGTCCAACAACCAAGGACTTAAAGAAGAAACATTCATTCAGACCAGTAGGAGGGGCAGAAACTGGAAGCGGGGGCAGAGAGGATGCGTGGCAAGGCAGCAGCTGGCAGACCAGGTGGTTCCACACTTGCCTGTGGATAAACTGGGAGGAGCAACTGGGGAGTGAGAGAGACCATGCAACCCAGGGTTCCAGCAGAGGAAAGGAAAGCCTCAAAAGCTCTACTGGTGAATACCTGTGGGGTGTGTGGTGGTGGGAGAAACTGCCAGTGTCACAGGAGAGTTCGTCTGAGAGACCCACAGGGTCCCAGAATGTACACTAACCCACCTACCCGGGAATCAGCACCAGAAGGGCCCAATTTGCTTGTGGGGAGCAGGGGAAGTGACTGAGAGCTGCTGAGAGCCAAGCAAGCAGCATTGTTCCCTCTCGGACCTCTCCCCCACATACAGCGCTACAAGGCAGTGACTTGGGTTGTCCTGCCCTAGCAAATACCTAAGGCTCTACCCCTCACAACGTAATATGTGTGCCAGAGACAAAAAAAATATGGCCCTAACGAAAGAACAGATCAAAGCTCCAAAAATAGAACTAAGCAATGAAGAGATAGCCAACATATCAGATGCAGAGTTCAAAACCCTGGTAATCAGGATGTTCACAGAAACAGTTAAGTATGGTCGTAAAATGGAGGAGTAAGTGAAGACTGTGCAAAGTGAAATAAAGAAAAATGTACAGGGAACCAACAGTGAAGGGAAGGAAACCGGGACTCAAATCAATGATTTGGAGTAGAAAGAAGAAATAAACATTCAACCAGAATAGAATGAAGAAACAAGAATTCAAAAAAATGAGGAGAGGCTGAGGAACCTTGTGGACAACTTTAAACACTCCAATATCTAAATAATAGGGGTGCCAGAAGGAGAAGAGGAAGAGCAAGAAATTGAAAACTTAGTTGAAAAAACAATGAAGGAGAACTTCCTCAATCTGGCAAAGGAAATAGACTTCCAGGAAGTTCAGGAAGCTCAGAGAGTCCCAAAGAAGTTGGACACAAGGAAGCACACACCAAGGCATGTCATAATGACATTACCCAAGATTAAAGATGAGGAGAGAATCTTAAAAGCAGCAAGAGAAAAGGAGACAGTTACCTACAAAGGAGTTCCCATAAGACTGTCAACTGACTTCTCAAAAGAAACCTTACAGGCAAGAAGGGGCTGGAAAGAAGCATTCAAAGTCATGAAAGGCAAGGGCCTACATCCAAGAATATTCTATCTGGCAAAGCTATCATTTAGAATGGAAGGGCAGATAAAGTGCTTCCCAGATAAAGTAAAATTAAAGGAGTTCATCATCACCAAGCCCTTATTATATGAAATGTTAAGGGGACTTTTCTAAGAAAAAGGAGATGATCCAAACTATGTACAGTAAAGTGGCAACAAACTCACAACTATAAAAAACTGAGCCTAAAAAAAAGAAAAGAAAAGAAAAAAACTAAGCAAACAACTAGGAAAGGAACAGAATCACAGAAATGGAGATCACGTGGACGGTTATCAGCGGGGAGGGGGAGGGGGAGAATGGGGGAAAGGGTACAGGGAATAAGAAGCATAAATGATAGGTACGAAATAGACAGGGGAAGGTTAAGAATTGTATAGGAGATGAAGAAACCAAAGAACTTATATGCATGACTCATGGACATGAACTGAGGGCGTTGGGGGTGGGGGGGATGCTGGTAGGAGAGGGGTTGCAGGGCAGAGAGGAAGAAAGGGGAGAAAAAAAGAGAAAACAACCTTTTTTGTTTCTTTTCCATTTAAATGGTGTTTTTGAAGCATCAGAGTATTATGTCTGGAGGTGTAGATGAGTGGGTTGGGATGCTGATGGCAGAGGGTAAACTTTAGGGATTAATTGGGACTTAAGCACAAGGTTGCTTACTGACCTCAGTTTCCATAAAAAGGCCAGGAAGGTAGGAAGAATAAGGTCTGGGGAAGAAAACTGAAAGGGGTTCCTACAAATGTAATCACATGCTGGGCACAAATACTAAAATTCAGCCACCTTCCTAAGACTACAGCTTAATGTCAAAGCACAGTGCTTCGGAAACAGAAAGTCAGCATTAAGAAGGTAGCCTTTTCTATTGTGTCTCTCGAGTAGGAAGTCTAATTATCGTCTGTTGTGGACATTTTGGCTTTAATATCCTGATTACATTAGGACTCCAGGAAAACCATTCACTCTCCTTGAGTTCCCATCCCATGTGTATTCCATGTGTTTGTGTACATTTCCTGTCCCACACTGTTACATCTGGCAAACAGCTGTTGTCATATACGTGGTGATGGGTGTCCATCAGTGATATGGATGAGGTTGATGAGGAACCTTGGGAATCCCAGATTATGAAAGACACTAGGGAAGTGTAAGCAGCCAGGATAACAGATAGGACGTTTCATATTCAACCACCTTCTGGCAGAGGTGAAGTTAGATCCCGGGCTTTTCACATAGTAACATACGAATGTGAATGTAATTAATGCCACCAAATTATACATAAAAATGGTTGCAATAGCAAATTTCGTGTTATATTTCACCACAGTTTTAAAAAACTATACATAATATACCAAAAATGATTACCGTATATACTTGAAATGAATAGATAGTGTAGTATATGAATTATGTCAATAAAGCTGTTTTAAAATATAAGAATGTTTTAATAATCTTTTCCTATTATCAGTACAAAAAAACTTTTGCTTATGTAACTGTATTAAACATTACTTAACATTTTAATGGCAGCAAAGAAATTTAATTCCCTTCATTACTTTTTAGACTTGTTTTTTTAATTTGAAACTTAGAGTTGTAAATTATGAGAATTGTACAGTGCACTCATCACATGCTCATCACCTAGATTCATGGACTTCATTTATTCCTGCTTCATTCCCAGTGCTCAGAAGTGATGTGCTTTGATAAGGCTGCGGTTTTTGTTGCATTGTTTTGTTTTGGTATTCGTCTTTTCTTTAAACTCACTGTTATTACTTGTTAGACTCTTTTAATCTGAAAATTCGTGTCTCTAATATCTTTTGTTTTGAGAGCTTGCTTAATTTCTTTGGTAGTTTCGTTTCTTCCATGTTCTGTGGTTTGTTTGCTTTTTTTCGGAAATCTCCTGTTAGATGCATGTTGGACCTCCTAGATTTTCCTGACCGTTTTTTCCTTTGTGTGTGTGTGTGTGTGTGTGTGTGTGTGTGTGTTTAGTTTAACAACTTTATTGATATATAATTTACATACCGTACTTCTTCTCATCTTTTCTATCCTGTTTTTCACCTTTTTGGTCACCAGACTAGAATATGTTATCATCTTTATCTCTCAGTCCTGCCTTTTACATAATTTTAAGCTATCAAATTTTGATGTCTAAGAGTTCTTTCCTGTTCTTTATAGAACTTTTAAAATAAAAATCGCAATTCTTATTTCCTGATGAAAAATCATCTCTCTGAGGATATAATTTGTTGCTGTTGTTTTCATTTCCTTCTGCTTCTGTTGTCTCTGTTTCTTCCGAGTTCCTGTTTTTCCGTTTGTCCCTTTGATTTCTGTCGTTCCTGCTGAAGGTGTTCCTGAATTGTCTGTGACTCTAGGATCTGTTCGTGATTAAGAGGGAGGCACTAAAACCTTGATCAGAAGTTCTTTGTGTGAGGGTATGCTCACTGCCGGGAGGGCTTTCCCGTAAGATGATGGAGTGGCAAGCTGGCCGCGGGGCTGCCAGCGATTTGGGAACTGCAGCGGGATGAAGGCTCTGGGGCTCGTCATTCAGAATATCGATTTTACCCTGCATTTTCCTCTCTGCCGTGCCTGTGTTTCCATGCCTGGAGCTTCAGTTTCCCCTGAGAATACACCTCCCTTGCCCAACAGGGGTGAGGAGAGGAGCAGTGTTCTGGCTGAGTGGGTCAGTGAAGGGAAGGCTTGTGAATCGGGGTCTCTCACTGCTCCTTAAGCGTGATTTTCACCAGTCCTCCCGTTTGCAGCCCTACCCCTTCTCTTACCGTCACCAGGTACCTGCTGAGCTTAGCTCCTGAGCCTTTGCGAGGTTCAGCAGTTTGACCCTGAACCCTGTTGCCCTCTCCCCTCTGTAGGTACTTAGGTTTCAGTTCTCCCTCTCCTACTCCGTTGCCACTTTTCTGGCCTCTTTCAGAAAAATGTTAATGTTGCTCATCAGCTGCTTTCCCTTCTCCCATTTCATAGTCATCGTAGATTTGTATGTTATATTTATTAACTGTCATTTTAGTGAGTTTGGGGAGGGAACAGAGATAAATTCACAGGTTTAATCTTGCTATTTAAACTAGAAATCTCTCCTCACCTGCGAACATTCTCTGCCCCGTTTTTATTGGTTTTAGAGCTGAACTGAATTACAGAAAGTCAATATGAATTTTGAGGAAGGGAAGACTTTAAACAGTTGCTTAGCTCTTGGATCAGGCATGGTGAAAGCCACCAGACCTCCCATGCTCGAGTTTATGGATGATGCTGGGAAAGAGATCAGCCCCGTTGTTACTAGATCCTTCTCTGAACCATATTAATCTGTTCTCTTGCAGAAATGGGGTAGTGTGAGCAACCCACTCTTCCTGCCACTGATCCCACCACAGTCTCAAGGTTTTACTGCCATCGTCCTCACCTACGACCGAGTGGAGAGTCTCTTCCGGGTCATCACTGAAGTGTCCAAGGTGCCCAGTCTATCCAAGCTTCTAGTCGTTTGGAATAATCAGAATAAAAGCCCTCCAGAAGGTATGAAGAGTGGGGAAGTGGTGTGTCCAGGAAAGGCCTGTTTGGGTGGTAGGGTAACTCAGCTGGATCCATTATTTGCATTCTTTATTTTAAACGAATTTTCCTGCTTTGTCAGCAATAATGCCATTTCTCACGCAGCGTGACCCCAGTTTTATCAATCATTTCACTCTTGTTCTAGGGTGGCCCATTTAACGCCAAGCCCATGGCTTGTTCTGTAGCCACGAGTGTTTGAGGGCTTTGGAATCAGCAGGGTCAAAGGCCATCAGCCATTGGAAACCAGACCTCAGCTTCCCTCGGCCCTCTCAGCTGATTTGTTTACATGAAAACTCAGTTTAAAAGGCATTAGTTTTCTCCATCCTTATCTCGGCTCTGACGCTGTGCTCTTCTTCAATAAAAAGGACAGCTTCACCTCTGCAAAAGTCCACAAAGCCGCCCTCCCAGACCTGGCATCAGCTCCTTAAGTGAGCTCTCGCTAGAGGTTCCCATTGGTTCGCTCTTAATCACTCTGTTCCTTGCCTGGGCCACCCTCGCAATCTGCCAGCTGGCAGCTAGGCTCGAGGGCCGTTTGATTAATTGGATTTGTTTTTAATTCAGAACGCAGAGTATGTTCCACCTGCATTTAGTTTCTCATTCAGTCCGTCTATTACTGATCCTAATCCCAGGGACTTCAAAGCCCCTGCCCTTTATAGCCTATTAAAGCCAGGAAGTTTCTGATGGATCAGAGCGAGGAATGGGTTTGAAGTCTGTGACGCGCCGCTATCACCGATAAGGTCTAGTTTATTGCCTGACAAGAGTATCTGCACTTTTTATGGCTACTCCCTTGTAATCGGTTATTCTGAAGTCGGGATCGAACCCTGGAAACTACCAGCAGGCCTGTAGTCCAGGCTGGAGGAAGACTATATTTCTGTCTGTTAGGCAAATCAGAAATTGCTTCAAGAAAAGTCTGTAGCTCCTTCTGAGATAGGTAAAACTTTTCACAGTGGAATTTTTGGTCTCTGGAAGACTCGAGTACGCTCTTTTCAGATTTAGGGGCTCCACAGTGTGTGAGTGAGTGAACAAAGCAATTTAAATGAAGGCCCTGTATTATGTATGCCCTCAAGCAGACCGCTTTCTAAGAAACTTTTTGTTAACTATCTTTTTTATGTCAAGTTTTTTTTTCTCAACATCTATTTTTGTTTTGTTCTGTTTGATGCTCAGTAAAAGAGAAAGAAAGGGGCAGAAGAAAAAGAAAGGTGTTAGTGCCATCTAAGAAGGAGGGAGGAAGAGACTGACAGGCAGGAGAAGGTGGAGAAGACAAAAGGAGCCGGGAGGGAGGGCAGGGGGGAGGCTCTCAGACAGCTGGCTTGGATGCGGCAGTCCCGCCGCCTTTCCCCCCAGGTGAGGTAGATTGGATGGCGCTGCGTTGCTAATTAGCCTCCTCATTTATAAAGGATGGGTCACGTTTTAAGAAGGAGGGATGTGTATCCCTCCTCAGCTCTAGAAAACACGCTGTGTCACGCTATATTCACACTCTCCTGCCCACGAAGGCCACCAGCTTTCAGAGAGGGTCCGGGCAGCCCCCTGCCCCCCGCCCAGGCAGAGCTGCACAGTCTGGTGCTGAGTGCCAAGGAGGCTTCCCCGTGGAAAGCTTGGTTAGCCGCTTTGGGCTTCCAGTGATTTATTTATTGTAAATTCAAGTTTCTTCGTTTGGGCAAGTATTGTTGCAAACTATGCAAAAGGAGACATCGTTCCCTTCCTCCTCGCTCCAGGCCCCCACATGGACAGAACTAAATGCAGCAGCACAAAACTAGGTTTTGGAGCAGGGTGTTCACTTTTAATTTTTGGTAGACCCTACTAAAATGTAGTGGTTAATTTTCTGACCAAGAGTTTAGTTTATTTTTGAAAAATTTTGGCTCCAGGGAGGAAAGAGAGCCCTCAACTGATAAGGCCCTAATTTTGACACGTTCAGAGACGGGACCAGCTTTTTTCTAACAGTGGCTTCTAGGTCAGGGCCCTGGCTCCGGCACTGTAGTTGTTTGGGAGAACATGAACCATGTTTAATCTTCTGTGGGGCAGCCGTTCAGTTGGTAAACAGGACTGTCAGCTCTGGCTCTCATACCAGCAACAGCATCTGATTTTTCATGTACAGCATTAGTAACATATATGTTTTTTAAAAAGCAAGTCAAAGGCTTTGAAATATTAGAGGCAAAAGTGATGTTTTTCACTTTCTGTACATTTACTAAAATAAATATTGTGGTTAACATGTCTGCTGCTGGAAGGATTAGTGTAGGGAGAAATCCTCCCCCCCCACCTTTTTTTTTTTCACTTTCCAATCCAACCAAATACTTTTTTTCTTTTTGGTTATGCTTAAGTCTAAATTGCTTGGTTTGAAGTTTAAGTAAATACTTAGACTAGGCAATAGAAATTTCCAGTGAGCTTTCGTCACATTGGTTTTGAGCCCTGTCAGGAAAAAAGGCAAGCCCCTGCCTCCCTCCTCCCCAACTCTTCAGCTTCTACACTTGATGGATGCAGGAGCTGTCTGGCTGGCCCCTGGCCTCAGTTTGAAGGAAGCTCTTACCATTTCAGGTAGGTTGGCCTCAGCCTTCCTTTTTAACTAATTTCAGTTTTAAATATGAATTGATCTCAAGAGCCCCCAGCTTTAGCCTGCAACTTTCATAGTTCCTAGTAGGCAGGATGGGAATGGCTGAGCCTGTAGGGGTGGTCAACCCAGAGGAGTCCACAGGAAGGAGAAGCAGCAGCTACCTTCCTTTTGAGCTAGATTCTGCAACGGTGGGGATTGGGGGTCATAGGGACCAGATGTCCACAGAGCAGCTGGAGCACCCCTGAAGTGCGCTCAAGGTTTGCACGGAGATAACCTCATCATTTATTTTGCGGCTCTGTGGCCGTGTTTGCGACAGCGATTGCCAGGATGGGAGGGGGGTGATCTTCAGTCAGCCTGAACATTTTCTGGTACCTCTGCCAAGCTGGAGAAAAATTCTCGTTGCTCACTTCTCTCTTGGCATCCAACATGGAGAAAACTGTTAATCAATACACATTATTTTAAAAATCCTTGATACAAGTTCTTTTTCTCCTTCAAGCTAGACTAAGATTCATAACTGTGAAGGTATTGGGTCAGCTGGCTCAGCGGTTTGTTTTTCATAAATTTAGTGTGTTTGAAAATCCCATTTTTCAGACTTCCTTGTTGTGCAAATGGAAGGTGACGTTTCTATTTTGCCAGCTACGGAGTCAAAGGGCGAGGCACACGATGCCAGACCTGCTCTCGGGCTTGGGATTTGAAGGGGCCAGGGGAGAGAGACTCCCCTGGGCTAAGCAGTGGGACCAGGGCCTGAGTATTTCTGGCTGTGACAGTTTCTTCTGCGTCCTAAGGGGTCGCCCCATATTCTTCTGTCTACTCCTCTTCAGGTCATCAGTAGAGAAGTGAAATTCATAAGACTTTACAAGAATCCATTCGTGAAGATAGTGATATGATGTTATTACAACTATGTATTGTATACCTTTTCTATCCAAGGAGTAGGAACTGTGCTAAGTGCTTTACATATATTATCTCTAGTTCTATAACAGAGCTGCAAGAAAGCTATTATCCCCATTTTATAAGAATGAAGTTCAGATTAGCTGAGCATTTTACCTGTATCACAACATTGCAAAAAGTGGAGTCAGAAATAAACACAGGTCTCTGGATCTAAAGCACATGCCCTTTGCACTAAGCCCTGCTCTATCTGTATATTTAGATTAGCTGTTAGCAGTAGGAAAAGCACCATGCCTTGTCAATTCTCTGATTTGGGATTATATAAAAGAACTAGGTCCTTGTCAGGGACTCAAAGAGAGGCAGGCAAGTAAATCTGTTCTTCTGGAAACATTAATGGAAAGGGTTGGGGGGGGACCCTTCTCACCTGTTTTTCTTTCCTACCTCATGTTCCTGTCCTGATTCTATAAACGGAATCAAACCCCACACCGGCATTGCCGGCTTTAGGGCAGGGAGTGATTGCGATGCTTATTCTCTGATTGCCCCCCTCCACGCCCTCCCTCCACAGAAGGGACGCCAAAGCCTGAGACGGTGGGGGCTCCCTTTCTTGGAGGCCTGTGTTATTTAAAAATGTGAAAATAAGAAACCGGGAATTCTATTTAGTGTCCTGCCTTTTGATAATGGTGGTTCACAGGCAGCCGACCAATGAAATGGAGAGTCCGTTGGTCCAAACTGACTTTCGGCTGCCCAGGCCTCACTCAGCGCGGGGCAAAGTAGTCACATTTCCAGAGGAGCCACGATTCAGTCTGCATTTCCACCTGCACCCCACATCGTCCTCTTTGGCCTTCGTCACTCTCTAAAGCTTCCCTGTCAAAGACTTTCCAGGGGCCAGTCAGTTCTTTATGGATGTTGTCTCAAGTAATTGTTTCTTTAGATATACGAGGTCTGTCCAGAAGGTATCCAGCCATGTACTATGAAAAATATAGGCATTTACTGAAGAAGATACAAGATACAAGCAACATTGTACATAGGACAATGACACCTCAGTCCCCTTTAAAGGAGGCACCTTGGGACCTCACACAGTTCTCCCAGTCACCATCAGCTGCCCCATCTTATTTTCCCGAATCTCATTAAAGGTCTGAAATCTCTTCCCTTTCAAAGGTGATTTTAGTTTTGAGAAGAGCCAGAAGTCGCAGGGTGCCAAATCTGGGCTATAGAGGGGTTGAATCACTTGGGTGATTTGATATTTTGCCAAAAAACTCTGCATGAGACATGATGCATGAGTGGGTGGGCATGAAGCTGCCGATTACCAGTTGCCCATGGCTGCAGCCTTCTAAATCATCTGAATAATTTTCATGGAAGAATATTCAAGCTTAATACAAAGTTTGATGCAGATTCGTTGCTCTGCGCACTCAGAATGCAGCGGCCACACAGCACACATGCTCACTCAGTGGCGTTTACCGCCCCCACGGGCTGGTACAGTGAAGTCGTCATTCTTCAGGCATGTGCATTCCAGTCCACTCTCCTTGCCTGCCATGTTATATCAATGTCGTGCAAACCGTTCTTATAGTAACAGTGGTTGGACATTTTCCGAGCAGACCTCAGATGCGGACAAAGAACATGGAGAGCTGTCTTTGGGTTGAACATGCGGTACACACTCGCCAAATAAAAGTTCAGATCCCATCCAGGGTAGAGGGATGTTTATGCTTAACCAAAGCAGCCAGCCTATGTTTTATACATATTGCAAAAAGAGGGAGCTGTTTGTTACCTTTTGAGACTAATATGGCAGAAGTTCCATGTTCTTTTGTTTCATTAGTGTGTTAGACTTTCAGCTGTGGAAATGGCAGGGATTCTCTTGATCTAAAAGTAGACACAGAAGGAATAGACAAACTGGAGGCACACCACTAGATTGTAAGGATAATATACCAGATCTAATATGCACCACCATGCCTCCACTACCTAAAGTTCAAAAAAAAAAAAAAATCCCATGATTAATTGTATAGACACAAACTCACAAGCCCAGCTAACATTCAGTGGGTGTCTGTCACGTGCCGGGCACTACGCTGCTAAATGCATTCAGACTCATTCTCACAGCCATTCATGGGAAGATGGTATTATTATTCTATCTTCATAGCTAAAGAAACAGGTTCAAAATGATTTTGTTAAGGTCACAGGGCTAGTAATGGGTACACCCAGGTTAGAAGCTGTTCCCACAGACTGTTCTTTTTGTGATCCGTAACTGCCTGGTGTGATCCCAGGACCTTAGAGGCACCTCGTTTGGTTTCTCATCTGATGTCCAATAGAAATCTGACCTAAGTTAGTGCATTTCAAGTAGAAGGCCACATTGAATTGCGGAAGGCATTTCGTTCCATCTTAAGACAGTTTACACCATCAGAAAATTCTTACCTATTTTTAGTCTAAATCAATTTTCCTGTAACTTTCACCCAGCCGGTCAAGGTTTTAACTTTAGAGATGATAGAGAACAACTTCCTTTTCATCTGAGAACCTTTCTGATATCCCTAGTGTATTGGCTAATGTTCAGGGAGGAGACAGAAACCACATAGTAACTCCAGCAGGAAAAGTATAATGTAAAGAGTTATTAACTAGTAACAGGAGATTGGTGACTAAGGGGTAAAAAGAACTCTAGAGATTACAGGAAATAAATCTGGTAGTGCCCCCTCTCCAGCTGGGTCCGAGATTCAGATCACGTAGCCCACTGCATGGTGAATCTCACTCAGGTGCCACAGACCAGGTCTGGCTAGCAAGAAACCAGCCACCTTCTTGGGTACCCGTGGAATTCAACAGGGAGCTGCCCAAGTGCTGTTGCTGAACTTGCTGGGAAACTGGTGAGGGCATCAGTGGCGCTTACTTGGAACCACCTGTGGGCAGAACCTCAGCTGAGCTGCTCTTGAGGGTATCTGTGGAACTCACTGGGAGGCTGCCTGGGGTGTGTGCAGAACCTGCTGGGAAGCTGTCACCGGCGGTGCCACTTAAACTTGTGGAGATCGATGCCATTGCCTGCCCGCCTGCTGGCCAAGGGCTGAAGGCGGAAGAAGGAATGAAGGCACAGGAGAACCCGGAAGAAAAGGCCCATTCCTCCAGCAGCGTCTCTCCAGCGCCCTCTACTGACAAAGCTGAACACGGGGCCAGCTGGTAAAGGGCAAATGCTTACAGGACCCGGTTCCAGTATCACAGACAGGGCAGTGAAGGGTGAAATTGAAGATGAGAGGCAATAAATTGAGGACTGGCACATTTGGTTTCTTTAAGCTTTCTGTGGAAATCCTGGATTCAAGTGCCTGAGCTCTCCTCATAACCCCTCCCCATCTGTCTTCCCGTTCGTTGTGACTTTCCCTGTACTGCGAAACCCGAATCAGAACACAGAGTCCAGTACAGAGGTTCTCAAAGTGTGGTCCAGGGACCCCTGGACATCCCTGAGATCCTTTCAGGGGCTCTGAGGTTGAAATTATTTTCATAACATTGCTAAGTCACCTCCCTTTCCCTCTCTTTTGTTCTTTCACAAGTGGATGATGGAGTTTTCCAGAGGCTGTGTGCCATGGGATACCATTATCACTCTCATGGCATGTGGAATGTGTGCTTGTGTATTCTCGTGTTTTAAAATCTCCTCAGTTTTAATTTCTAATACAATAAAGCCCGTGTGTGTCTCACATAAACTTCTTTGGGGTTCTCAACAATTTGTAAGAGCACAGAGAAATCCTGAAACCCAAAAGCTTGAGAACCACTGGTCTAGTAGGTGGAGCTATAACCTTCTTCATTTTAGATATTACAGTTAATTCATGTTTTATAAGGATTTGGACAGTAGATTTATGACAGCAGTTTTATTTATCTGGAAGAGGGGGTGGGAAGCAAAAAAGAATAAGGATGATTGCTGGAGAAAATTGTTGAACTTTATTGTTTTTTTTCCCGATCTAGAGAAGCATGAGATTTTCAAGCTGCAATAGATAGCACAGGTCTTATTTGGTCTTTGATGCTAAACAGACTTAAATTCACATAGGCCTTTTCGTTTATTAGCTCTGTTACCACAGCCAAGCTACCTAATCTCTAGGAGCCTTGTAAAGACTACTTTGTAAATAACCTTTGCTGTATAGGGTGTCAGGAGGCTTGAGTGACACACCATCTCTAAAGCGTCATATATACTAGTTGCTTAATGCAGATCCCCTTCTCTCTCTGCTTACCCTTACCCAGCGTAGAAGGGACTTGCCTAAGACCCCACAGATTATGCAAAACTCAGGTCTCTAGTCTCTCAATCCTATGCCAATCCATTTATTCCAAAGATATTTTTTGATTATGTAATTCTGTGCCAACAATGAAACTAGAATTAACTATTGTTACTGATTAAAAGGCAGTGGCTCACAGGATCTCCTTTTTGGTGTCCAATCCAGGCTTTTTGTAAGCATGCCGCCGTTGGACTTCACCTTCTTTTTAGGCTTTGTGCTCATTTAAAACTGAGTGTTCTCCTTAGTTACAGGGCCTTTCACTTGCACAAGCTTCTTCCAAGACCCTGGTAATGCCCCAGCAACATGGTACATGATTGACTGTGTAATGCACGGAAGTAGGATACTTTATCTGCAGCCAGTTAAGACAGCCTTTTCCCCTTCAGACTTTCTCTCTCTCTCTCACTTCTCCTCATTATAGTGACTTTGGAGTGACCGCAGGCATTTGGGGGCTTCAGGACCCACAAAAGCTAGATTGGCCCACAATTATGTGATGGACTTTTTAGAAGCAGTATGACACCTAACCTTCCTATTCTTATTTGACAAATGTGCGGAGAACAGACTGCCCTTTGTAAAGGACACTGAGGTATACAGACATTGGTCCTGTACCAAAGAAGTATTAATTTCATGCTATTCTAAATGCAGCAGCTTAAAATAAGGAACCTGTGGTTGGATTGCTTCAATCATTTGAGAGTAAAATGGGGAAAATGTAAGGCAAGTCATGGGTTGGTGTTTCTTTGCTGTACCAGAAAATCCCATATAATTGGACCTAGAAATTTGATATTTACTCTGTGAATTGGACATGAGGAGAAACCAAAGCCAGTAAGTCATGGAGGGGGTCTGTCGCGGCGATAAAGTGCTAAGTTAAGGAAGCTATACCTATTTGGTAAGAACAGTCTGGTGAGGGGACGATTATCACAGCCGCGGTAGCTGTTTGTGACTGCGCACTGGAGACGGGCACATTGGGACAGATGTCTGCAGCACCTGCATTGTGTTTCCTGGCAGAGCTTCGGGCAAGTTTTGAGCTGGGGTGTGCCTACCTGGAAGCATTTTGGAGAGGTGGTAGCCTTCTGATATTAAAATCCTGAGCCTCAGCCCTGGCTGGATAGCTCAGCTGGTTAGAGAGCTGTCCCCGATACACCAAGGTTGTGAGTTCGATCCCTGGTCAGGACACATACAAGAATCTCAACCAATAAATGCATAAGTAAGTGGAACAACAAATCGATATTTCTCCCTCTCTCTCCCCCCACCCCCCAAAAAATTAATGAATAAAGATTTTTTAAAAACAAAAAACCATGGGCCTGAGAAAGAGGCAGTCCAGACTTGATTTCTCTTCTTATCACTGTGATCTTGGTCAAGTCATTTTGCGTCCCTATTTCAGCTATGATTGGAAGCCAATTTGTATATCCTGGCTAAAACATTAATGAGAATTAGTAGTGTTGTAAGGACTTAGGAGAGACAAATTTAGAATATAAAATATTATAAAACTGTATTTGTAAGACTTGCACACTTGTACGTGTGGATTTGATTGACTCGTCCGACTCATTTGTAGTGTGATGCTTTCACCGCTTGATTAGAAATCGATACCTTGTCCTTTCTTTCTCCAGAGTCTCTGTGGCCCAAAATCCGGGTGCCGTTAAAAGTTGTAAGGACGGCGGAAAACAAGCTGAGTAACCGTTTCTTCCCTTACGACGAGATCGAGACGGAGGCTGTGCTGGCTATTGACGACGATATCATTATGCTGACCTCCGACGAGCTGCAGTTCGGCTACGAGGTACGGAGGCTTCAGACGGTGTATTTGCATGTGAATATTTATTGCCTGTGATGGCTTATTTTTCCTAATGAAGAGGAGTCTGTTTCCTTCTCTAAAGTCATAATTTTTTAGTTCCAGTCGAGCCTAAGGAGTGTGGGTTATGAAGCTGTTCTTTAAAACTTTGAGGAAACCGTATTCCACAATGGCAACTCTGCTCTCCACTAGTTTTGGGAACTCCCAGGGAGAATCCCAGGGGACAGTTTCAAAAGAGCGGCTATAGCATTTAACAAGCACTTAATTGATGTCTCCGTTTGAATAGTGCTTCCCCTGACTCAAGCAGCTTGGGCACCCCAACAATAAAAACATCAGTAAGTGAAGAAGCTGGCGACACTGACAAACAGAAAGCAGACCCTGCTGATGGCTTTCTTTCTGAGTTTTAAGTGGGAAGGCTGGCCGCCTGTCTGCAGGGAGAAACATTCTCTCTCACTGTTCATTCGATGCGGCTGATGGATTAGTCAGGGTTCAAGGGTTAAGTATGGAGACCAGTAAAGGTCTCCCCCGGGGAAAGTGCCAGAGCCCGGGCCTGGTGAAAAGCAATAGGAATTGATGAGCTCTGTCAGGGAGGATGCACGGGAGATGCATGATGGCGGCAGGAGGGGCCCGTGGCTGCAGGGGTGTAATGGCGGTATCAGACCTAAGCAAAACAGAGCGTATAAATCAATTAGCTGCAGCTGGCACAGGGGAAAGTGGTGAAATTTATCCCCTATAGTCGTCCTGCCTTTGGGAGAGAGGTAACCATCTTCTTTAGTTGACTCAGGATTTGCCAAATTTGTGGTTCTAAGAAATCATGAAAGTTTATTAAATGAAGCTGTATTTGGTACATATATTTATTACAGAAGTTTATTTTCTAACCTTTCAATTAAAAGTGGATTTTAAGGGGAAGAAATAGGAATCCTCCTATCACCACCAAAAATTAAAAGCTCAAGTTTTCTCGGGTTTGTTTTTTTTTTAATTTATATGTGTATAGCTTCATATGGGTATAAAAGAAATTGTCATGAAGTAGGCTGGTGTGTGAAACCCCTGTCAGTATAGTTACTGGCCAGTAAAAGGTGTGAGGGTAGTTAGTCAAACATACATTCATCTTTTGGGATTTATTTTCATTCACAGAGACGTGTTTTACATCATCACATTTAGGGTGTTGGATAACTTTTAGTACTCTCTTATTCCCATTTTTTAAAAGAACAGATTACCTTCTTGCTTCTCTAACCAACTCATGGCAAAAAGGTCAGTTTTTTCTGCCAGGTTTTCCCTCAATACTTATTTTTTCTAACACATGCATTTAAAATCCATTAATGGCTTCAAACTCTACCCATGTATCTATTTTGAGGGGAAAAAAGGAATATTCAGAATGTTACAGTCAAGACAGACAGAGTGCTACCTCTTCCTGCAGAGTCTCAGCCCCAGCGCCACAGAGCGGGTGGGCTGCGGGACGGTGGCGTAAAACTTGGCGCAGCCCTACTCCTCCAGCTGCTCGGTGCCCACATGTCCCCTTCTACACAGGTTTGAACTTCATACGGCACTAATAACGACTTTATTGGTTCACTAAGAAGATGCAACCACCCTTCATGCATGTAAAGACCTCTCATCCTCTCCCCGCAAAGGGGAGACACAAAGTCCCGATAGTCATTATACCAATCCCCGGGTAATTATTAATTCTTTCTTTAATTTAGTCACAGTTCTATTTGAATATGCTGTCACTTAATGAATAAGTTGGAGACTTTCAATTCCGGACAAGATCAAGTAAGCACATTTCTCCCAGTTCCCGAAAAAAGAAGACAGACTGGGTAGGAGCCTCAGGACTTCAGAGGTGCCGCAACAGTGACCTCCCTTGGGTTTTCCCCTCTTTCCGCCCATCTATCCCACCTTCCTTGCCTTCACGCCCCAGCCTCAGCGCTAGCAAAGCCACGCTGTCTGTCATGAGCCACAGATAAAAGCAAACAAACAAACAACAACAGAAACCCACTTTCTCTTGCCAAAGAGAAAGGGCAGCCCCACAGATGGAACCCCTTTGACTACGCCTGCTCCACACCAGGCAGACACCATGCAAGAAGCCATACGTGCCCTGCCGGCTGGGTGCTGTAGCTGTGGCAGATCGTCATGCGGCGCCCGTGACCATCCACGCCCTGCACTCACAGGAGGCAGGAGCAGAGAGGCCCCTCTTTCCCTGCCCCGTGTCCAGTGTGGAGACTGTGGCATGGAACCCGGTTGACCAGCCAGGCCCTGTGCTAAGGGAACGTCAGCAAAGAGGCAGCCACGGAGCCTGCTGGGAGGAACCCTGTCCATTGTCGCCAGCCTGCACCAGCAGCAGTCAGCAAAGAGACAGCTCCTCATCCCTTCCCAACTGGAGAGTGGGGGGAAAGGGATGGAAAGGAGGAAGCTGAAAAGGGAATTCTTTAAATCTGTTTACGAAGTCCAAGGCACACTCTCTCCTCCCGTCCGCCCACCCCCTCAAAGCAGCTCATGCATATGTATTACTGACTACAGTCAACACAGCAAAAGCTTTGAGAACTGAACTGTGGTGTAGGATACTATCCAGGTTTCAAATTAGCCTCTGGGTGGTACAGCACACAAGTTGGGTGGACCAGAGTGGCACTATAACACGAAATTGTGTGCAATCCACAGCCCACAAAGTGGGCCAGGACACACGTTCTGAACCTGAATACCCTACTAAAATAGAAAATTTTAAAGGAAGCAATGTCTCATAGTCATACTCAAAATGTTGAGGGTACAATCTAAAATTATTCATCATACCAAGAACCAGGAAAATTGCAACTTTCATGAGGAAAGAGAACAGATGCCATAGGTATTGGAATTATTTGACAAGGATTTAAAAACTGCTATAAAAATATGCTCTAATAAGCAATTATGAACCTATTGAAACAAACAGAAAAATAGAACATCTTGGCAAAGAAACAGAAGATATAAAGAAGAACAAGGTAGAAATTTCAGAACTGAAAATTAAATAACCCGATTTAAAATTTACTGGATGGGCTCACTAGGTGAATGGAAATAGCAGGAAAGAATTGGTGAACTTGAGGATAAGTCAGTAGGAACGACTCAGTCTTAACAACAGAGAGAGAATAGATTTAAAAAAGTGAACAGAGACCTGTGGGACACTCACAAAAGATATGACACCCATGTCATCAGAGTTCCAGAAGGAGAAAAGAAAGAATGTGGGGCCAGAAAAAAATTTGAAGAAATAATGGCCGAAAACTGTAAAATTTGACAGAGGGCATTAAACTTAAGAGGAAGCCACAAACATCCAAAGAGTAATTGTGTAAATGTATGTACATTGTATAAACCGAATAATTTGTAGCATTAATTCTTATATCAAGTAGTAATTGCGAAAGAAGAGACAAATAAATTGGTGTATACGTACATAAGGAAAGGAGAGATGTGTGTGTAGCTGCTACATTCCTTGCTTTGGTGGCTGGGTCATGAGCCCATACTTTATATTTGTAACTTTCTTATACCGCCCATTCCATGTTCCCTTTGTTTTCTAGCCCAATGTCTTTAATAGCTCAAGTACTCTTCAGACTTTCTGTTTTTTGTGTTAATTTGGTAAATTGTATTTTTCCAGGACTCTGTTTATTTCATCTATATTATAAAATGTATTTCTCTGAAGTCATTTGTAATATTATCTTTTTGTTTAAAATCTAGAGAATTTGGAATGATGTGCTCTCTTTCATTCGAGGTATTGGCAATTTTTCTTCCTTTTCTTGATCAGTGTCGTTAGAGGTGTATTGGTGTCATCATCTTTGCAAGGAATCTACTTTTGATTTTGTTGATTTTTCTTCATTGTATATTTGTTTTGAGTTTCATTAACTACTCTTTTCTGCATTTCTTCTTCTTTCATAAGTTTAAGTTGCTGTTATTTTTCAAGCCTTTTGACTTGATAGCTTAGATCATTCATCTCAATACTTATTTTTTCTAACATATGCATTTAAAACTGTGAATTTCCTCTTAACACTGCTTTGGGTGCATTCCCAAGTTTAGATACGTCATATTTTAATTTTCCTTAAGTTTAAAATATTTTTCCACTATAATATCTTCTTTGACCCATAGTTATATAAAAGTATATTGCTTATGCCCTGGCTGGTGTGGCTCAGTGGATTGAGTGCCAGCCTGCAAACTGAAAGGCTGCTGGTTCGATTCTCAACCGGGGCACATGCCTGGGCGGCAGGCCAGGTCCCCAGTTGGGGGCGTACGAGAAGCAAGCAATCAATATATCTCTCGTACATCACATCAGTGTTTCTCCCCTTCTCTTTCTCCCTCACTTCCCCTCTCTCTAAAAATAAATCTTTTTAAAAAGTAAAAATACATAAAAGTATATTGCTTACTTATGTCAGTTTTTACTTATTTCTTTTTAAAATTACTTTAAAATATATTTTATTGATTATGCTATTACAGTCGCCCCAGTTTTTTCTCCTTTGTCCCCCTCCATCCAGCATCTCCCACTCCCTCAGGCAGCCCCCCCACCATTGTTCATGTTGATGGGTCATGTGTATGTTCTTTGGCTACTCTCTTTCCTATACTGTACTTTACATCCCCATGGCTGTTCTGTAACTACCTATTTGTACTTCTTAATCCCCTCACCTTTTCACCCATTCCCCACAACCCCTCCCATCTGGCAACCATCAAAATGCTCTTTGTATACATTGTATTCATGGTTCTGTCTCTGTTCTTACTTGCTTATTTTGTTGTTTAGATTCAGTTGTTGATAGATATGTATTTATTTCCATATTATTGTTCATAGTTTTGATCTCCTTTTTCTTAAGTCTCTTTAACATTCCATATAATAATGGTTTGGTGATGAACTCCTTCAGTTTTTTCTTATCTGGGAAGCACTTTATCTGCCCTTCGATTATAAGTGATATCTTCACTGGGTAGAACAATCTTGGCTTTCCATACTTTGTCCCAGCTTTCCATGACTTTGAATATTTCTTGACAATCCCCTCCTAGATTGCAAAGTATCTTTTGAGAAATCAGCTGATGGCCTTATGGGAACTCCCCTCTGGGTAACTAACTGCTTTTCTCTTGCTGCTATTAAGATTCTCTCTTTATCTTTAATCTTTAGCAATTTAACTATGATGTGCCTTGGAATGGGCCTCTTTTCATCTATCTTGCTTGGGACTCTCTGTGTGTACTAGACTTGCATGTCTATTTCCTTCCCCAAATTAGGGAAGTTTTCTTTCATTTTTTCAGATAGATTTCCAAGTTCTTGGTCTTTTTCATCTCCTGGCACCCCTATGATGCGTGAATGTTGGAATACTTATACTATCCTCATTTTTTTTGGATTCTTTTTTCTTCTTGTTCTGATTGGTTAATTTTTGCTCCCTTATGTTCCAAATGATTTATTTGATTATCAGCTTCATCCACTCTACTGTTGTTTCCCTGTAAATTCTTATTTTAATTAGTGTGTCTTTCATTTCTGACTGGATCTTTTTTATGCTATTGAGGTCCTCACTAATTTCCTTGAGCATCCTTATAATCAGTGTTTTGAGCTCTCCATCTGATAGAGTGCTTCTCTCCATTTCATTTAGCTCTTTTTCTGGAGTTTTGTTCTGTTCTTTCATTTGGGCCACATTTCTTTGTTTCCTTACTTTGGCAACCTCCCTGTGTTTGTTTCTATGTATTAAGTAGAGTTGCTATGACTCCCTGTCTTGGTAGTATAGCCTAATATAGTAAGTGTGTCCTGTAGGGTCCAGTGGCACAGCCTCCCCTATAACCCAAGCTGGGTACTCAAAGTGTGCCCTTCGTGTGGGCTGAGTACACCCTCCTCTTGTAGTTAAGCCTTGGCTGCTGTTGGCAGATCAACAGGAGGGATTTACCCAGGCCAGTCAGCTGCAAGGACTGGCCGTGACCACTGACCACCAGCCTTCACCCTCCGTGGAGGCACAGCCATTCGGGGGCAGGGTGGCGGTGCTCTGATGTGGGTGTGTAGGCCTCGGGCTTACCTAAGTGGTATAGGCCAAGGTCAGCTATGACCTGTGTTTTGCCCGGGGCCACCCTGCCTGGGCTGTAAGGCAATCTGAGGTGGCTGCTGCTTGTGCTGGGCTTGGAGGTCCCCAGTGAATCTAGACTGGTTGCTGCTATTGCCTGGCCTGGGGACCCTTAGCAAGAGGTACAGGGGCTGGGGGCTCACTGAGGCCAGCTGTTGCTTGTTTGAGAGGATTTAGAAAGTTGTGAAGCATGAACCAAGACCACCCATTTGTATAGAAAAGCAACTTGGGTGGGCCCCTAAGTTGGGTGGGACAAAGTCTCTGGGAATCTCCACATGGGTCAAACAGTGTTAGCCAGGTTGATGGAGTCTCGGATATGGCACCAGCCTGCTGGCTCGGCTACGTGGCTCTGTGGGGTGAGGGTTCAGAAAAGGGACAGTGGCCTTTGCCAGACAGTTCGGTCTCCCCCTGTATGCCACAGGTACTTTTCAAGCTACCGCCCTGGTACTGGAGCTCAGAGGGACTGAGTCTGCATAGGTGAGTTCATGTGGGGGTTCTTTGAGAGGAGCTGCTTAGGGCTCCAGAAGTTTCTTCTTCCGACTCAATCCCAGCTGGGTTTTGCAGTCAGAAGTTATGGGGACTTATCTTCCTGGTACTGGAACCCTGGGCTGGGGCGCCTGGTGTGAGGCTGGGACTCCTCGCTCCCGAGATATCCCTCCCGATCTTTTATCTACCACACGTGGATATGGGACCAACCCATTCTGCTTCTCTACCCCTGCTACCAGCCTGATTGGATGTAGTTTCTTTAATTTCGTAGTTGTCAGACTTCCATTCAACTCAATTTCTGATGGTTCTCACTTTTGCCAGTTTTTAACGTTACCTTTTTCTTACTGACTTCTGATTTGATTCAATTGTGCTCAGAAAATACACTCCAAATGATTTTAATATTTTGAAATTTATTGAGACTGTATGACCCAATTAGAGATATATTGCGTTAAATGTTTTGTGTGCTCCTGAAAGAGTAGACAATCTGCAGTTGTTGATTTAAGGCTCTTCCTAGGTCAGTTAGGTAAGGTTAGTTGCCTGGCACTTGTAATTTTGATGTAATCGAAATACCACTTGTTCTTTAAAATAGGCACCTCCATTTCTTTTTATTTTTTTAATAGCCTTTATCATTTCTGTAGTAATTAAGTTCATTATCCTAGTTTACATTAAAAAGAAAAAACAGTTTAAACACAATGTTTAATATGAGAATCAAGGGAAAAACCATGCAACAGGCTTTCTATTTGTGGCTGCAAACAATTTTTAGAGAAATCTGGAGAGGCAGAGACGTCCCCCATCTGGGCATTTTTTAGGAAGGGGAAACCAGCAGTCTTCCGGCAGCTACAGTGGTTTTGCTAGTGCTGCCTAGAGACAGAAGAACGGACCAGATGACTTCCTGCAATCCCTTCGGATATAACTAATCTAAGGGAGGGGTTGTATGGGCAGACCTATAAAGTGTGAGTCCATGTGAAAAGTACCAGACTTTTATGTGTAGAAAAGTGTTGAAATTCTTCACTGTCCTATGAAACCCAGAAAGATTGCATGCGGGAGGATTCAGGGGTATTTTGAGCTGATGGCCAGCAGCAGTTTTGGAGCCAAAGGGAGAATCCTGCAGTTACTTTAATGGAGGACGAGCAGAGCAAAGCATGGTGAACCCCAGCCTGTTTCGATCATGGTTCTGGTGTTGCCTCTTCTAGACCTAACATGTAGATTCATGCACCAGAGTTCCACCATGTTTTATGCAAACGTGAGGACATTTTAAGGCAGTGCTTTTCGTTAGAGGCTTAGAAGCATTGATTTACAGAGATTCGCCATTAAAAAATTTTTATTTTTAAATCCTCACTTGAGGATGTATTTATTGATTTTAGAAAGAGGAAGAGAGAGAGAGAAAGGGAAGCATTGATGTGAGAGAGAAACATCGATCAGTTGCCTCCCGTACATGCCCGGACCAGGGACTGAACCTGCAACTGTTTGGTGTCTGCGATGATCCTTCAACCAACCGAGCCACCTGACCAGGGCAACATTTGCCATTTTAAAGCAACAGGCTTCATGGCTTGCTTGAGGGACACAGAGCAGAGACAAGGGCAGCTGAGCTTGCACACTTCCCAAAGCTTTGAGAAGGAAATGTGGGCCTATTGTAAGAGGTAAGAGACGTAAGAGGAATGGTGGGGAAGATCTACCCGGGGAAGATACGCCGTTAGCCTGAAAATGATAGCGAGCCCTAGGATCCTTTTCTAGGAGGAAATTATTAGAACCACACAGTGCTTTCCCCAGCCTTTGTCAAACCATAACTCAAATTGGCGATGCTAATGCTATCTGTTGCAGTACATAGACAAGGCTGCAGCACTAGGTGGGACCGACCCACAGGCCCCCCTGCCGATTCGGCTGAAAGGATCAGACTCTCAGCATGCCTGTTAAACATTCATTGCACCCCAGTCTAAAAGGTCAGAAAACGAAGGGACCTAGAGATCAGGGATCCTGCCGCTTCATTGCTGAGGAAAACTGAGGTGCCGAGAGGCTAAGTTCCTTCTTCAAAGTGTTAAATGTTCATTAAATATAACCCTTAAAGGTAAGACCTTTTTTCTTCCAACGTCTGTGACTTGAGCACACAGACATTAGGATTTGAGACCTAATGCCTGGTATAATTATTTATTTTATTGGAAGAAAACACAGGGGTCATTTGCCTGTTTAAATGGGTCATATTCCCTGTTGGAAGGCAAAGAGTTTTGGGAAATGTTACATTCCCTCTCCAACCCTGAGATCGGGAGCTAAAGAATGATCTTCTCTGGCCTTGCGTGTTTCTGACTTGTTTGACAAGCTCCAGTGAGTTGCCAGATGTTGAAATTCTTTTCAGCCTGGAATAATTTATTTATCTGTTTATGTATTTTACCAGGAAAGTATCTATTGAGTTCTTCATACTCATTTGCAAGGAACTCCTGAGGGAACAGTAGCAGTGTGTAATGTTACTCGAATGTTTGATTTTTTTTCCCCCAAGTCTGTCTGCTTTTATTTCAGACGTAAAGAGCTGGGAAATAAAATGCAACTTTTCTTCCTCCCCTCCCCCGCCTTTTAGAGAGACCATTAAAACATGTGGCAGAAAATGAGCCATGCAGACTTGGCTGAATGTATGAACCCGTGAATTTATTTTTCCTTTCATACTTTGATCCTCATTTCCAACCATAAAAATTATTAGTAGTGCTTAAGTGTTGAACATTTTTCACCTGAGAGATGTGAAACACTCTTGGCTAGTAATACTGGTTATAAAGTCAGTACTTCATGTGGGGAATGGACTTCACTGAGAACCAGCTGTATGTTAGGTGCACATAATGCCTAACATTTTTACTTCCTTTTATTACCTGCATATCTTATGGGTGGGAGAGGCTGGTCAAACCTCTTGGGTGCTAATAAATGTTGAGAATTTATTTGTATTATTTTGTTCACAACTCCCCAAGGTAATGGCAAGTATATACTCTCAAAGAATCTTAGGGAGACAGCAAAAAAGCTTGGACTGTCCCGTTTTTTTCCATAAGAACATAAAACCATCTCTGAGCATTCCCGGTGAAGGAAGCACCGAGAGGAAAGGCGCCACAGTGAGAATGAGCTTGGTGCGTGTGGTCGCCCAGGGCAGCCAGGAGCAGATTGGTGTGAGGAGGGTGGAACTTGTGTTTCACTTAACAATGGAAGTGAAGTTGGCTGGCCAATGTAGGTCAGCTGATAGGTAGATAAGCTGAAAAGTTTAATGTGGTAGAGAGGTTTTGTAGGCTTGTAGAGAGGTACGTGGTAAAAGCAGTCAGATCACAGGATGAATTAGAGATGACAGAGAAGACAGGGAAAGCCAGGTAGAGAGTGGTACTGGAAAATTGATAAACTTAATGTTCAAATGGATTGAAGACACAAGGGAAAGAAAAAGACAGGCTTACATATACCTTAGATTTAATTTCTGATGGAGGAGCTTGGAAAATTGGAGAACTCCAGAGCTGAGGCTCTAAAAACAGTTACATTTTAAACATAATTAGTAACATTTATAGTGATGTACGTATTCATCCAGGGAGAGTGGAAGAGATGGTAAAATCTGTGATTCTAAATGAACTATCCCACATTTCCCTTTCTCACTAGAAGAGATAAAAGATGGAAACAACCTATCATAGAATTAGACTTCATAATAATCTCTTTCTAAAGCTAGCAGGCAGATAGCTTTAAAAAAAAAAGACAGAAAAGACTATCCCTGTTTTCCTGGTGGCCCCCCTGTGAGATTTCTGCCAGTGAAAGTGCCACAGATACCAGGCCTGGGAAACGAATAAATACAAAACGAGCCTTGGACTGGGCCTGACGATTGTCTCACACAGGCTTGTGGTAATGACCCTCCTGATAGAACAGTAACTGCTTTCCTCCCTCGATGTTAAGCCTCAGAGTCCTAATTGTGGAAATGTGCCCAGTTTTGTTGGGAATCCAGGGAGGGCCTCTTGTGAATGAAATCTTACTTTATGATGCATGGAACCATCCATCTCATCCTGCCATGGGCTCTAGAGCAGGCTTACCCTTGGAGTTCACCTAGGGCACCAAGAGACTCAAATCTTGTATAGCCAAGACTAATAAAAAGTGGCCCTGAAGGAGGGCCTAAAAATGCAAGGGACATCCCTGGAGCAGATCGATCGTTCACTATGAGAAGTGGCTCCGCCTTCAGTGAGAACCAGTACCTTAGACTTCCATTCCTTGACCTCTTGGCTGACTTGGGTCCTCGAGCCTTCGTAGGCTGTGACCCCATGGGTGACTGGAAATACTGGCAATTCAAGTATTTCCTTCTCTAAGCTGGGTGATGGACTGGAGCAGGAGTGTCTGATGGAGCCCGTCCAGGGGTCCCCACGGCCACCAGGGAGCCACGGGCACCGAGAGTCGTAGTGAGCTGGCCCATTCTTGGCGCACGTGGTATCAAACCTCGCTGAAGCCATTTTTTGGGGTCTGACACTAAAGCTTTACAAAGTAGTTAGAACTGTTTTGCCAAAGTTGTGCTCTTTGAAAACTCTACCTTTCTTAGGGCTTGTGGTGCACTCTCTTCTTTAAACATCTGCAGAAGCTGACGGCTGTAAGCGGTCTTGGAGCCTGTGAGTTATATCTGAGTGAGAGACAGTCCCCCCTCTGAGTACCCTTCCAGGGACTGGGCCTGTATCAGTACAATACTGAATATCGAAAAAGACGTCTGTCTGTTTTTACTTCAGTTTTTCACTTTTCTTAAGTACCCGAAGAGTTGCCGTTACGGAGATTGCCATCTTCAGAAGAGGGAGTAGACCAGATGGCTCATTTCTGTGACTGTCCCTCCCCCCGCCCCCGCTGTAGTGTCGCGTCAGAGCCTCCCTCAGAGGACACATGTGGAAGGCTCTGGTCAGAGGCAAGTCTTCTTTCTTAGAGACTTCTCTCCCTGGGGTATCCTCCACATGGCTTCGGGCTCCCCGTTTGCAGCCTGTGGGGGACTGAGTAATCTGTCCGTCTGTCCTGTGTCCAGCTTGCATTCATTTACACCCCAAGGCTCAGGGGACCTGGAGGGAAAATAGTTGTTGCATATGGCTGCTGCAGCAGGAGCTGCTGAAAGAAGACCCAGGGCAGCGGCCAGGAGCCCACGGAGGTGCTGAGAGAGGCTGCGCTGAGGGCTGACCTCTGAGAGCTTTCTAAAGCACCCAGTCCCCATCGGAGAATAAGTCAAACAAATATTAAGGGAAGGAAATCGAATATGTATGCTGAACCCTGAAATAACATGCGATCGTTTAAGAAAGCACCCAGTTGGGAATTATAATAGAGTGACACTTTTTTCTTCCCCACTGAGCACATTAAAAATAACAAGCTCAGAATTTGTTTACACAGTCATGAATGAAACATCAAATGCAGGGCGAGGGGCTCAGGCTCCCGAAGAGATGGAGCATGTTTCCTGCTGGCACAACCATCCAACGAAGGGTGTCTCCTCACAGACTCCCACGCGAAATACGTCCGTTGAGTTGGTTTCAATACATTTTCCATAAGTGCTTGCTTTGCGCCAGGCGGTGCTGGTGAGGAGGGGGCTCCCCTCGGCTTCCCACTCCTGCCCCGTGTGCTCCCCACGGGGCCTCAGCATCTTCCTGCCTCAGTGTCATCAGGGCCACCTGCCTTTGTAGCTTTGTGCTCAAGAACTAGTGCTTATAAGGTGAGATGGTTAAAGAGGTGTTGGTACCTCTCAATGGTTTAAAGAATGCATACTCCCCCCACCCCCCATTCAGAGATAATTGCAGTGATATTCCAACCCTGAAAGGATCCATATGTTTGAGGGTTATTGTTCCAAAAGCTGCCTGTTGTCTCATTGGGATTGATTACAGGCTTGGTCTGCTCCAGGAATTCAGAGCTTCAGAGTTTGGCTTCTGATTTGGGAATATGGGGAATTTGTCTTGCACGGAGTGCTTATCTGCCTTGATTTTGATAGAGATGCTTAAAGGAGGTGTGTGGGCAGGACTTGGCCTAGGGCCTGGGGCGGTGAAAGCCGTGGCAGCTTCCAGGCCCCGGATTCTCCCAGCAGCCCCCTCAGGAGGGCAGCGCCGATAGCTTTCCGAGGAAAATTCTGTGTGGTTTCCAAAAGTGAAGCTGCACTGCGCGTTGCCAGTTGCAAAACTGCTAGCAAAATGATGGGTTCGAGGCCGTGGCTGGTGATCATTATTGCATTAGATGTAGCGATTCCACATTTTGGAAGAATAAAAAGAAAACTTAAAAGATCAAAGTAGTCCCCTGACCTTAGAAATGTCACAATTGGGAAAATGAGTCTATAGAAAGCAAGGTGAACTAGCCCATGATACTCACAGCTCACCTCTTAGATCACATTGATTGCTTAGTGCTCAAAAATTGGTGCCTGGGGTTCACATTAATTGTATTTGCAGTGCGTTTGCTACTCTCTGGTGACTGCTTTAGACCAAGTTGACAACCTTTAAAAGTGATATTTCTAAGTTCCCAGGCAGCCTTTATGTTGTGCTGAAGATTTGAGGGGTGGGACAGAAGCCCTGATTATGTATTTTGCTGTGTATAATGCGCTCACATGTATAATGCGCACCCACGTTTTTGGCCCAAACATTCAGGGGAAAAAAATCTTTCATTTTAATTTTTTAATTCCATTTTTTATTCATTTATATTTAGATACTTGCTTTTTGTATTATAAAGGAATTTTAGCATTTATTTTTGAACATATTATAGTACAAGAAATTTTATGTAACAAATAATTACAAAACATAAAACAAATACAAGGCATTTCAGATACCACCCATGTATAATGCTCACCCTTATTTTCCCTCAAAAATTTGGGCAAAAAACAGTGTGCATTATACCCAGCAAAATATGGTAGATGTTGACACACTGCTCTTACAGAAGGAGGGAAGGGGCTAACTTCTTACAGCTAGGGCCATAATGAAATCCACAGATCAGGGGCCAGACCGAAAACCCCCCTTTAGAGCTCTTCGTTCAGACGGGATTGTGACTGCCTTGTTTACCGTTCTCTGCCTAGTGCCTGTCTCATACTGTGTGCTCTGGAAGTATTTATTGACTAAATGAGCGAAGTTAATGTGTTTGGACATTGAATTTTCTCATGTTTAGTTTCTATGCGTAAAATAATAAGGGGTTCAAAGCTACATGATTCCCTATTCTCTGTTAGGTAGAGCATCCTCGTGTTCCTCTTCTTGGCCTGCTAAACAGACAGTAAAGAGCAATTTTGGTGCTTGCTCACCTGGCTGGGGGCAGAGAGAATCTCAGTCCTAACTTCGGAATTTAACTTTCTTTTTCTTCCTTCCCTGAATGAAGTCCATGAAGCTTTTTCCTTAGTCCCTGCTTTCCTGCCCCCGACCCGGAAGTAATTTTACTGTCCTCTTAACTCTTTTGTACTTTTTCCTGTGCCCTTGCTTTGTTTCATCTCTAGCTTTGTATGCACATGTCATTAGCTTTTCTAAATGATAAGCTCCTTAGTAAGAAGATATACGTTTTATTTTTGTATTCACTCTTTGAGTGTGGGACAGTCCCTAAAAATAGTTGGGGCAGCTCCTTTTTGACAGAAGGTACAAATGCAGTTCAGTGGAGGAAAGATCGCCTTTTCAACAAAGGCTGATGGACGAACCATATATCCATAGGCAAAAATGTTACCTGGATCTAAACCTCACATCTTATAGAAAAATTAACGGAAAGTGAATCATGGACTAAATGTAAACATAAAGCTTTAAAACCTTTAGGAAAAAACTGAAGGAGAAAATCTTCAGGATCTCTGGTTAAACAAAGAGTCCTTAGACTTAAGACCAAAAGCATAATCCATAAAAGGAAAAATTAAGAGGACCTCCTCAAAATTAAAAACTTCTCTGGGAAAGACCTTTGCAAACTGCATGCCCAACAGAGGACAGCAGCTAGGATTGATAAAGAACTCTCAAAACTCCACAGTTTTGAAAAGAAAAAAGAAAAAAAAAGAAATCAGTCCATTTAGAACATGGGCAAAGGACATGAACAGACATTTCACAGAAGAGGATAGAGGATATACAAATGACAAATAGCATGTGAAAAGATGGTCAGCATCAAGGAAATTCTAATTAAAACCATAATTTAATATATCACTCTATACATGTCAGAATGGCTAAAATTAAAAAAAAAAAAAGTGACAGCACCAAATACCAGTAAAGATGCCGCAAAACTGGATGACTCATATGTTGCTGGTGGGAATGTAAAGTGGTGTCGTCATCCTGGAGAAACAGTTTTGGCAATTCCTTATGAAAGTAAAGCACACAACTACCATGTGACCCATGAGTTGTACTCTTGGGCATTTACCCAAAGGAATGAAAATTTGTGTCCACACAAATTCGTAGCAGCTTTATTTGTAATGGCCAAAAACGAATCAGCCCAGTTGTCCTTCAGTGGGTAAATGGCTAACCTAGAACATCCATACCATGGACTATTGCTCACCAATAAAAAGGAACAGGCTTAGGTGAATCTTCAGGGAACGACACTGAGTGAAAAATCCAGTCCCGAAGATTACATACTGTATGATTCCATTTATGTAGCTGAAATTACAAAATTATAGAGATGGAGAACAAATTAATGGTTGCCAGAGGGAACCTGCATGGGGGATGGTATCGATGAAAGATTGACAGGAGGGGCCGGGGTGATAGAAATTCTCGGGATCTTGACTGTATCCACATCAGTATCACCTTGTGGAATGACATAGATTTGCAAGATGTTGCCCTTGGGGAAAACTGGGTAAAGAGTATATAGGATCGCTGCTTTTTTTCTTTTTTTAACAACTTCTTTAGAATTTGCAGCCTTCTCAAAATAAAATGTTTAACTTTAAAGACAGTGGTAGCTCAATAGGTATCTGTGAGTTAAATGCATAAATGAATGCATAGGAACACTCAGATTCCCATCTCTGTGGCTTTAGCTTGCTGGTGGGTTGCCTTTCTAGAACTTGATATCAGGATTAATATTTTTAAGATAGATAGAAATCTCTGGATTCTTTTAATGCTATTGAGGACATCATCTGCTTTGACAGTTTGGACTTAATTGTAGGTTTTGCCTTTTATTGTGAGTCACGCTGAATCGTTTGGGTGGCAGCTAATAGCTGGGATGTAAATAAGTAATTCACAAGAGTCCCTCTGCTGCTTGACTCTCCACCAAGGGGCCCTAGGGTTTAAGCACACATACAGGGCACCATGATGAATTAACTCATTAAGAAATTATTCTGAACCACATTTATGCTTTGAAGTCAGCCAGGATTACAGGGTTTGTGGTCAGTGCCACTTCCTCCCTTCCTACAGTGAGGAAAATGCTAACTCAACTTGAAATTTTGAAGGCTCAGTAATGGTTATCTATAAAAACTAAAGTCTCTGCTTCCACTCATGCAGGATTTGAAAAGAATGACCATTTGGCTTATGATCACTGTTCTCTTAACTTCATTAAACAATCCCCTGGGACCAGACTTAGAAATAGTATGTCCTTCGTTGGAGTTGAGCTTATGGGAGTAAATGTGACTTCACGTTTAGTGGGCCTTAAGGAGCACAAAGCTAGAAAGCCCATGGCCCTATCCTGACCCATCTCTTCCTCCTCCCATCCCTTCAATCTCACGTCTCCTCTTTCCTTCTTTATTATCTCTCAAGGGATTCATTGCCTCGTGAAAAATAGTAGTTGAGCTTAATCTTTTGTTCAGCTGCTTTTTGCTTGTATTTCCTTCTCTGCCCCAGAACCTCACAGATTACAAGGTTCCAGTAGGCCTGGGGATGTCATATGTGGAATCTTGCTAGTTGGCTATACAGCTGATGGGAGTTCCTTTCAATGGTGCGAGCATGTGGCTCTTTGCTAAATGGAAACCACATTCATGAAGAGCCTTCAGCTTTTAGAAGATGAGCGCTGCTGAGAGCAAAGGGCTTTGTCATTTTCCCTACCTCAGCCCCCACCCCGTTCCCTTCTCCACTTGGCCATTCAGCACGCATGTGTGACTCCACTGTCGCGGCCACCGACACCACAGAGCTGGGGATGACGCTGTGTGCAATTTAAGACAACATCGCCTGACCTCTTTGTTATAAGTGAGGTACAGAGCTGGGGGAGATGCGGTGCTTTTTAGAATCAGAAGAGTGGAAAGTCATGACTTCATGAAGAGATGGCTGGACTGGCAGTTAGGACCCAGCTGGAACTAGCCGCGTCACCTGGGGACAGCCACTTCCTCTCCGGCGCTTAGTTTTCTCATCTGCACAGTGAAGGAACGGGGTCCAGTGATCTCTGCAAATCTGCGAGCGTGTGGGCAGGGTCAGCAGCACAGACCATCGGAGTGCGCCTCTTCGCCTACCGTCCGTGGAAGCCACATGCTTCTGCCCTTTCGTGAGCTGGCACAGATACAAGGAGGAAGCGAGTGTCCCAAAACCACTGTTTCAGTTGTGTTTTCCTGTTAGTGGTCACTGGTGAAGGATTTTCTAGCACACATTCCTCGGTCCACTGTGGCCAACTTCACACTGTCTCTTTGCCTTCATCGCAGCCCCAGGCCAGAAGCAGGAACTTAAAGGGATTGGAGATCATGCTCCCCAGCACTAAGGTACTGACCTCTGACCAGGCTGGGGCAAGATAGGATTGCTGCCAAAACCCCAGAAGCCTTGCCATGAGACCGGCTTTCCTGCTTGGCTCATTTTAAGCAGAATCCTGCCTTGGGTGGGAAAGGTCTCTCAGGCAGACCGGCATGATCTAGCAGGTAAATCTTAATGCATAACAGCATGCACATGTATTTGTCAAAAGCAGTCAGTGTTAGGGAACTCCAGGTGATAACTTCAGGGCTTCTTTGCTCTAGATGTCTAACATTAGCATTTAATTGTGTCCCAGGCGTGGACAAAGGCTCTTTGGCTTTTTGCAAAGCACCCCCTTGACAAAAACTGCCGACCACCAGTGTAATGAAAAGCATGAGCTGAAAATGAAGCCAATCAGTCCTTCCATTCTTATTTCAGGAAATTCCAAGTATAAAAGGTGAGCTTTGTTCCCAGAGGGCTGAGAGTGAATCCGATCACTGGCTCCTCTGTGGAAACCAGCTAGGAATTGGAATCCAGCCAGCTACCCCTTTCCCATCTGGGCAGCATGCAACACAAGCCCGAAGGACCAGTAATTCAAAGACATTTGCAAGTTGGGTTCCTTGCAGCTCTGCCTTGGCCGACCCAGGCATGTGACCACAGGGTCTGGCTGCTTCATAGAGTTCGGTTCCACTTTGATGGTTAGCTACGGACAAAGCTCAGGGGCGTGTGCAAGGGGAGAAGTGAAACCCTGGCCCAGTTTGGTGCACCTCGGATCTATATTTCCCTCACCACTTCTTAGTCCATCTCTTGGCTCACGAATCCTAATGCATGTGGCATCCTTCTCACCCAGTAGCAATATCCCTGAGGAGCTGTGCCTTTGGAAGTGTGCTAACTGTAGCAGCCACTTCAGAGAGTTACTTTTCTCCTAGAGCTGACCCATGGTTTCCTAATTGTATATCCCAGATGGGCACCACCTGTGGTTACACCTTCCCCCTTCTCCCCCCAGTCAGTTTCCTGAATGTGACTGTGGTTAGCACACACCCTGAGTTTAAAATGCACTCTCTAAGCTGGCTTAGAATATAGTGCATTATCCTCTTTTCAGGAATATTTATTAGGTACCCATATGCATATGGCGTTTTTAAACAAAGTTAAATAATGCAGGCCATGCTATTTAGAAACCTATAACTTGCAACTGATTACAAGGAATGAGCTAGCTTCCTTGGGAATAGCTTAGTAAGGAAGACGATATAAGATTTTGGCCCTAAAAGTACATTAGAGTTCCCCTAATCCAACCCCTCATTTTACAGATGGCAGAATGAAAGCAGGACAGCTTGAATAAGTCAGTTGCACCGCCCGTCAGGGGCAGAGCCAGTCCCGTGCGTACTGGACCCGTGTCCCTGTAGGAGGCAGTCTGGGCTGCCCCCTGTGCCTTTAACAAAGGCTCTTCTTCCTTTGATCCTCTAGTAGTGGGGAGCCACAAAAGACCTCAGGGAGCTTAAAATTTAAAAACAAAATAGATAACTCCCAAAACAGCCAAGTGATCACGTCTGGGAGTCCAGAAGAGGAAGTTTTCATAATCCTGGTAAGAGGTGGTTAGGACCAACGTTATAAAAATTAGATGGGAAGGAAACATTGGAGGATGGTGTTAGGCTGTTACAATCTCTGGCCCCAAATGTAAGGACTAATCAGATTATTGCTGAACCTCTAACCGAGGCTGAGAGTTAATTATAACACACATAGGCTTTTGTCTTCAAAGGCATGTACGGTTAAAAATGGAGGAGGACACGAGGTTGTCACTCATCTACGTGAACCATTGAATGGTGGCTCCGACTTGAGAGAGCTATGGGAGCACTTACTAGAACCAGGGGGGTAAAGTGTGAAGTTTGAAAATGCCCGCACTATGATATATAAAGGTGTTTGTTAGTAACGTCTAAAGGCTGACCCCAAAGCATTTCCCTGAAGTAAAAAGGCAAAAGTTGTGTTAGAGTACGAGGTGGGTAGCCAAGAGGAGAGGGGGCCAGAATTTGAGTTCTCACTCTTCTGGCTGGGAAAATGCTTTACTGTGTACATAATCAACTTCGTGCTACACTGGGGCTCGATTAGAGAGGACCCGTCCCCTTCTGTTCCACTCCGTTTTGATCCTGTAGTCAGCTGCAAAGTTATAGATGAAGTGACAAGGATGGTATCTTGATTGTATCCAGCTGCCTGGAATAAGTCAAGGGCAGAGAGGCCCCGCACGAGGAGCCGCGCTCACTGAAGGCTCCGAAGGAATCTGAAACTCAGGACACCTCTGATGCTTTTAGAGCGGCATAGTTTAGCATTCTGTGACCCAGTGTCACCAAATTAAGTCCCTCTGGAGAAAATGCTGATAAGTGGCTTCAGCTAACAGGAAGAGGACTGAAATATTAAGAGCGTTCAACCCTAAAACTGAGCCAATATTACTATTATTGCTGGAAACGGGCGCTTGAAGAAGAACCCCTTGGGAAAATGATTTGAACTTCCTTCGCAGGGATTACAGAGCTGTGTTGACTCATAGTAAATTGGGTTGGGGGGGTACAGCTTCCATCTATCAGCGGTTCCCACTGAATGGACACCTCCCTCCCTCTCCCCACCTCACCCCTTTCCGTCTACCCTTCCCGTCCCTGATGTTTAGTTACTTGTGCTTGGAGCCCCTCAGAAATCCCTTTAACTCCATTGAGGTGAGTCGGGGAGTGTTGTGCTGGTGTGACTGGAGCAGGCAGGTGCCTGGTGCTGAGAAAAGGAAACTGGCCGTGCATTTTAATGGAGTCTGCCCAGGCCCACAGACCAGACAGAAGCTCCGGCTTACAGGCTATGTCGTCGCTCTGGGCTCTATAAAACTGTAATAGTATCATATTATTTTAATCTGCTGAAATAGAAACCCCAGAGTAGAGAACAGAGCAGCAGCATTACACATCTGAGGAAATGTCTGACATGGATTCATTTGTCTGCAGCTATTAGGATGATGCCTGTGGCCGGTTAACTCTGTTGGGTACAGCATCGTGTTAATGAGGCCAAGGCTGTGGGTGTGAGTGTCCGCTAGGTGAGCTGCCGGTTTCACACAAAGGAAAGCTCTTTTCACGAGTCCAGACTGTGCTCAAGACCCAAGTCAGACATCACCCAAAAAGCACGTAGAAGATGATCACAAGGAGGACTGAGCAAGACAGCGTAATGACTCAGCAAATATCCCTTTACCTGCTTCTGGAAAAGCAATTTAAAACATGTGCTTTGGTGATGGTGAGTTATTACTGTGATCTTCACACACAAAGGATATCACATTATTATTAATGGTACCAGTTGATGAGTACTGTTGCAGACATCCTTTCTGAATTAGGGAGTGTGCTGGCTCTGGCTGTGAAGAACAGAGAGAGGCTCTTCGGCTCGTTCTTTCATTCTCAGCATTTGCCTGCTGAGACTGCCCGTTCGTGCATTGAGCACGTGTGTGTGGGAGGCCGGCGTGTGCCGGCCCTGTTCTTTGTGTGTGTGTCGGGCATCACCGTGAATAAGACGGTCTCTGTCCTCGTGGAGTTTAAATTCTGCGGGAGGAAAATAGATGACAAATAAGTAACGGTCAATAACCAGAACGATTTCAGAAAAATGAAAGTTTGGTGAAGAAAAGCATATGGTAAGGAGATGGAATGAAGAGGAGCTGGCGGGGGGGGATGGTGTTTACCTGGAGAAGAAGGTCTCAAAAGGCCTTTCAAAGCAGGCGCATTCAAGCTGAGACCTGGCTGAGGAGCAGGAGCCGGCCTCCTGAAGGCTGGGAGAACACTGCAGCCTGAAGAAAGAGCAAGTGCGAAGGGCTGAAGGTCTAGTCGCATTTGGGTAAAGAACAGAAAAGCCACGGAAACCTGAGAGAACATGGCAAGAGAAGAGGCTGAAGAGCGGGCAGACCCTTTAGAACATGTTGAAGAGTTTGGATGTTATTCTTAGTTGGTGGGAATCCTTTTTGATTTTGTTTGGGGGTGAAACATTTAAAGATTTTGAGGGTGAATGTTACGGGTTGAAGTGTGTCCCTCTAAAAAACATATGTTGCCGTTCTAACTCTTAGTAACCTTATTTGGAACGAGGCTCTTTTCAGAGGCAGTCCAGTTAACATGAGGTCATTGGGTGGGCCCTGATCCAGGAGAACTGGACACAGAGACAGCCAGAGGGAAGAAGGCCATGTGAAGACGGAGGTTTGGAGGGACGCATGTGTAACCCAAGGAATTCCAAAGACTGACAGCCAACAGCAGAACTCAGAAGAGGCAAGGAATGACCCTTCTCCTCCAGGTTCCAGAAGGAACAGGGCCCAGCCAACCCCTTGATTGCGGGCCTGTAGGTTCCTGTTGTGCTAAGCCACCCAGTTTGTGTTACTGTGTCACAGCAGCCCTCGCGAACTAAAACGGGGAAATGCTGGCATACTGGCTCTGTCCTTGGGAAAGCAGTGAAGGGTCTTCGCTGGACTCAGGGACACCTGGGTGTTGGGGAAGCCTCTGGTTGCTGTAGCAACCATATGACTTACATATACAGGTTGGCGCAAAAGTAGGTTTATAGTTGTGAGTACGCAAAACTCAGTTTATTCTTGTATTAATATTTATTCATATACACATATACATAAGTATGGAAAAGAATACATACGGGTAAATATATAATGAAAATAATATACGTTTAAAATATATATGTGTATAAAATAGGATAGAGCCCACTGGTTGAATTATCCTGTACAGCATACCCTAATATTGTTTTAAAAATGCTCTTTAATAGTGGTTTGGAAGAGCAAGAGTGGAAGCAAGGAGATAAGGTAGAAGCCTGTGACAGGCCAGGTGAGCTAGAGAGAGCGGTAGTAAAAATGGCAACAGGTAGTCAGCGTAGAGCCAGCAGGACTTGCAATAGATCGGATATGGGGAAAGAGGGGAAAAAAGGAAGTAATAAAGACCGACTCCTGGCTTTTAGGCTTAAACAGTTGGGTAGAATGACTTATGAGATGGAGAAGATTGAGAGACTGGCTTATCTGGGGATATGGAATCAGCAGTTACACTTCGGACATGTTAAGTTTGAGATGCCTGTTGTTTATTCAGTTGGAGATGTTGAGTAAGTAGTTGGTTATCTCAGGAACGTTCAGAGCCAAACATAAATTTAGAGGTCATTAGATTATACTTGGTATTTAAAGTGATCGAAGCTCGATGAGGTTACTTAGAGGGCTTAAAGGAAAGAAGAGGGCCCTGGAGTGGCTCCTCAGGACCTCTCTGGTTCCGGGGTCTGGTAGAGGGTAAGGAGCCATGGTGCTGAAAAGCCGCCGCATGAACGACTGGCAGATTGTCGGTCCTCGCTCGTTAATGGCGTGAACCCTCTTGTAAAGGTTAAACTAAATTACACAGAAATACATGGGGAAAGGTATTGGAAGTATCCCGCCTCAAATTACCACATTCTGTTTAATAAAACTGTAAGTAAGATCAAATAGAGAAATCAAATTTTGCTTTTAATATGTTGTAAATTATATAAATACTTAAATTAAGGCTTCTTAAAGGTCATGAAAATGGCTGGCTGTGTGCTCCAGAGAAATATTTGTTTGTTTGTTTGTTTGTTTGTTTATAGAAAACAGACTTTGTAAGTTTTCACAATAACCAAAATTTAATATAAATCACGGCAGTTGAGTTAGTTGCAGGCTTCCATTTACTTTTCATTTGCGTGTTCTCTAAATGATTACCTACCTTGGCCCAGTTCTGTAAGCTATTACTCCACATTATTCAAGATTTCCAAGCAAGCACAGGAAGTTTTGGAGGAAATCAGAATCAACGTCTGTCTTTGAATATTGGTAGAAGAACTAGCACCTTTCAAAGGAACGTCTTCAGAAGCATATTCTGATCTCAGTCTGTGAAGATGTGAACCAAAGTCACCTGTTTGGATAACTTCACACTCACTGTGCTCGCTTGTGTCTGAACTGGGAATTGACTGTTGATGTGTTTCTGTCCTTAGGTTTGGCGGGAATTCCCTGACCGGTTGGTGGGTTACCCTGGTCGTCTGCATCTCTGGGACCATGAGACGAGTAAGTGGAAGTATGAGTCTGAGTGGACAAATGAGGTGTCCATGGTGCTCACGGGAGCAGCTTTCTATCACAAGGTAAGGCGTGGGGCGGGCTTGGGGCAAGCGGGGCTGAGGTGACAAAACCGAGAGTACAGCATTCACTGTATTTGGCCCAAGTTAATTTTTGCTGAGTTCACGAAAAATGTTCTACCTGGAAGGCTTAAAAGGCCATGTTGCAAGATATTTTTTTCAAGGATAAAGTTACTACTTTTCTCGTTTAAAATAATACGTGCTCATAATACAAAACATAGAAAATTCAGAACTAATTTTATTATATAAGAAACATTGTTAGTATATTACTTGAGAACCATTATTGTTGTTTAGATGTTTTTTCCACTTTGCCTTTTATTTATTTACTTATGCACATAAACACACATACCATTATAAATATTCACATTAGCCTGCTAATTGCATGTATTATATATTGCGAGCACTTTCTCATGTCATTAACATTTCTTCCCAATTTTTTTCTCAACATAATTGCTAATATACTAGCATGTTAGTATTCCATAAGTTGTATGTAACTATTAATCTGTCATTGCATGTTTAGGTTGTTTCTATTGTTTTTGCTATTTTAAGTGATGCTTAATACCTAATGCTTAAATAATGATTAATATCCATTTTCATAACTGTTAGTACACTTGACCATCATGGTAGATTCCTAGAAGTAGGATTCTATCAAAGGGAATAAAAGTTTTGGGGAGGTTTTGATACATATTTTTGTTTATTGTTTTCAATATATTGTTTATACCAATATACACTCCCACTGGCAAAATATAAAACTATCTTATCATACCCTCCCTTGCATGAAGTACATGTGAAAAATGGATCTTAATGTTTTAACTGATTTGACTACTAGCGAGACTGAAATTCCTTGTGTGTATTAGCCTTTTGTATTTCCTCTCGTTTAACAATTATCACTTCATGTTTTTGACTCTTTTAACTAGGGAGTGATTAAAGGGTATGCATTGGCCTTTAGAATATTCGGTTTGATGATAGAGTGTTCCCTGGAAGTGTAAGGTTTAATTAAACAGTAATAACTTGTTCATTGTCAGCAGTGGCATAAGGAACTGATGTCAGGAGAAAGATCCGTTCAGCCCAGCCCGATTAGTGTAACTTAGATCTACACCAATGGCTTGTCATTCTCAGCACTGTTGCCCTTGTATTTTTCAGGGCTCTAGATCTAGAAAGCTTTTTTTGTATTCTTAGCAATCAATCAGTCAATCAATCAATAAGTTTTATAATCTGGAGGGTTGTGGTAGTAGATTGTGTACACTTTCTAAATTTTTGCCCGTGAATTTTTTTACTGGTTTCATGTGTGTAGGTTATGGCAGTTTCAGAATTGCCTCATCGTTGTTTTACTGTGAAGAGTATATACCTTTGCAATGTCAATCCACTGTTAATTTATCTCTGTTTCTCTTTGCAATGTATGGAAAGAATAGAGAAAACAGGATTGAGCATTGTGACTCTAGGGGAAGGTATTTAGTGAAGATGAATATGTAGTGTGTCTCTGAACAATATTTGTAAAACACTTAATCAATCCAGAGGGCCTGCATCCTGCAAGGGCTTCACATGGTACCTCTCCTCTGCTTACAATAGGTGATTTTGAAGAGAGTGACGATATTAAAGATCTTGGCCACCTGACCAAAAAAGCGTTCTGATAATGCCTTCGCCCTTTCTGTTGATACCGCCTTGTGTTCAGTCTTATGAGGGAAAGCTTGTCCCTGTGCCATGACTGAGTTGCACTTTATACATCAGCCAGAGGGAACTGCTATTTGAATGTTTCTTCTTTTGTCTCACTTGATAGTATTTTAATTACCTGTACACCTACAAAATGCCTGGGGATATCAAGAACTGGGTGGACGCTCATATGAACTGTGAAGACATTGCTATGAATTTCCTGGTGGCTAATGTCACAGGGAAAGCTGTCATCAAGGTAGGAGGCGTCCTTGTCCAGCTCTGCCACTAGCGTTCTTTGTGATCTTCAGCAAGCCTTCTTTCTCTGAGCCTGAGAAGTTCTCTTATCTATAAACGAAGTTTTGAACTAGCTGAACGCTAAGCTCCTTTTTCACTTTTTAAGATTCGATGACTGATCCTCACATTGTAAAACTGAAGGGTAGGCTTGGATAATTTAAACATGTCTTTTTATACAGTTACTTTAGTTACTGTTTTTAAACTTCAGTATTAGAGGTAAAAACTGTGATGGTCTATCTACAAATCATGTTTTTAAAAAAATTAATTTTATTCTCAAAGCTGATTTGGAATCTAGTTGTTAGCTAAAGGATATAGTATACATCATTCTTAAGGTAGCCAACTTTTTTTTTTATAGACATTGAGAAGGTAGTACGCTTTGTACAGTTAAAACTGTAGTTGTCCTAAATCTTGTTTTTAAATATCGATTTCTGGGTATTAAAAATTACCTTTCCTATAATATATTAAACACCTCATGGGGATAGATACCTATTTTTGAAATGTAGATTTTGCTGAAATTCAATCCCTAGATATGTGGAGAGAGCACACTTCTTTATATAAGTGGAATCACCTTGACCTTTCTTCATTCTGGATTAGAATTCCATGCATGACAACGAGGGCACTATTTCTAGGCCAGATTCCTAGTACTGGAATCTCCCTCTCTTGGAAGCTTATATTGGAATCATAGCATGACATCCCCAACAGATTCCTCATACTATTGATCGATGAGAGAAGCCACGTTCAAACAAAGTGACCAAGGAAAGAGGGAAAGTCACGATCTCTGCTCTCCAAACATGACCTAAATTTCATCCTGTCCCCCTGCTCTCTAAATAACTCCATGGACAGCTCACTGCAAGGAAAATTAAAGAATGTAAATTGTGTAACTCATTTTAAAGGAAGTTTATCTCCAAACTTTCTTTCTGACCTGCTTCAAGTCGTTTTTAGCTGGCTTGCTTACTCTGGACAGTAAGTCCTGGTGTCCCGTGCTTTTTAACCTTGCCTTCGTTATCTAGCTTTCTCCCCTTCCCATCCCTCTGCTATCTACTCATCTTCCCTAGGTTAGGATAGCAGGCTTCCCTGAGTTTGCCAGAAAATCATTGGAAGTTTAAGGTTTGGGAAGGTATGGGGAGAATCAGGAAAAACGATTCAGAGGATGAGGGGCCATTGGATTTTTTTTTTTCCTGATTCAAGGGAATTGCAAAATAACCTGGCATCTTCAAGGGTGCTGCTCATAGCATTTGCCATGAGCTGGAAGAAGGAGAAAGAGCGCCTGTTGGAACTAAGGTTACGGTGAAAGTTATGGGAAGCTGTATTTCATCGCCCTTATGGCTGCAAGAACAAATGGTGTTTATACAAGGACCTTGGCAGTGAGAAAACAGTCATTAAACAGGAATTAAGGAGCTTGTCATCACCACTTCTTTCCAGTTACAGAAGGCAAAAGCCCTCCAAGCCTTTTTTATTGGGCCCTTGTGAGTTCTGCCGTTGGCTGAGCCAGACAGAATTGCATGGAGGAATGGTGAGGTGTGTGCGTGTGCGTGTTCAGAGGGAAAAGCATCTCCGCTTACAGAACAGAAGCACACAGAGTAGTGTCACAGGCACGATTTTGTGATCCTTGGCACTGATGACCAGGTGTATTTTTGTGCTCCTCTGGCAGGTAACACCGCGAAAGAAATTCAAGTGTCCTGAGTGCACAGCCATCGATGGGCTCTCGCTGGACCAGACCCACATGGTGGAGAGGTGAGTGAGCCTCTTACCAAAAGTCTGCCCCAGCTTCTGATCCCCATTTCCTGCCTTGGGCCTGTTTATGGCACTTTTTTTTGAAATACAAGGACAGCAGCTGGTAGCCATAGTCACCTCCTTTTGCACTGTGGGAATTGGATTAGTTCAAGCCCGGGTCACCCAAAGAATTAATTTGGAATGCTACTCACTCAATTTGTAATGGCTGGAAGGGTCTTAAAAATATAGCTAGCCTTAAGCTCCAGAAGCCAGGTTCTCCATTTAGACTAAGCAGTTAACCGTCCACAGTCATTTGAGTGGAAGCTAGCTAATTCCAAAGAAATACTGGATTGTTTTTCAGGGTAATATCTCCATGTTACAGTAAAAGTTTGATCAGAAAGAATTAAACCAAACCCACCAGAGACAAATTACCTTTGCTGACACAACTGAAACACCTACCAAGAACAGAACTGAAAGCCCAGCTCTTCACATTACACAGAGAGGGGAGCAGGGCCGCTCTGAAATACTCCCTGTATTTTGTATTCATTCAGTTCCTCGACAAGCACACCTTTGTGTGGGGTATAGCACCAGGCCTCGCAGGGGAGTAGAAAAGGAGTGGAGATGCGTGTCCGCCCTTAGGACCATTATAATCTTCTAGTAGACCTAGGAGCTCTCACTAGCAGCCCAAAGGTCTGTGAGCCTCCAGTCTCTTGAATCAAACCCAGTTCTCCTGAAAACCAGCTCCGTATGCAAGACAGCGAGCGCTAACAGCCAGCAGCACTGTTGTCAAAGAACCAGAATTCACTCAGAATGTTACGGGAACTTTGTAGAGCGAGATATCTAGTTCAAGTTTCCACAGGTCCCGTGCGCTTCTGCTTGCAGCATTCATTTCTGAAATCTATCAGCCATATTGAAATCCTTCAAGCCTGGAGAATTTTTTTTTTTTTTGGTACAGAAAGTTGTTTCTTTTCAGTTGGCCTGGATTCTTCTATAATGTTTTCTTTCTTCTTACTCTTCTTACTATTACTCTTAAATAATCTCTTTATCTCTTTCATATGTAAATACCTTACCCAAATGACATGACTTTTACCAGCTGTCAATGTGAAATATTATGTTATTGTGATTTTGGAAATATCTGTCACTGGTATCGTAAATATTATGCTGTCAAGGGCAGTGACAGTAGCTGTCATAGCTCATTTGGGAGAGAGGCCCCAATTACAACTCTGTTGGAGTACATGGAATTGTTATTTAAACCTACCACTGTTCTCTGTGTTTGGGGAGAATTTATAGCTTTAAGCAATTGATTATTGATTGGGCTAAGTTAAAATAGTGGGGTTATATGGTCCAAGAAATAAATTATAGCGAGAAAAGTTGACCTGATAATGGCCTTGAAGCTTATGCTAAGGCTAAACAACTCTCTGGCACCACTGAGATCCTTACAAAAGTAGAGAACCTTAAAAACGCAGAGAGAGTTGGGTTAGATATATGTATTACTAAACTCTGAAAAAGTAACTAAGGGAGACCTGGAGACCTCCTATTGGAAAGAGGCTTTTGAAAATAGAATAGGCAGCTTTTTATCAAAGTTAATCCAAAGGTATATGTGATAAGTACCATAAGGGAGACTCAAAACGTTATCGTTGATCAGAGGAAAGAGAAGTAACTTCTTTCTGGGTTGATTTTTTAAGATTAATTTTGTAAAAGACATGGCGTTTGAAGTGAGCCTCCAGAGATCACTAGGGTCCCAGCCGGTGATACGCTGGGCAAGAGGAGGAGACCCTAGGCGGGGGGACTGTATAATCGCAGACGCCAATCAGCAAGGTCAAGATGTATTTGGCAAGCAGTTAAGGAGTTCAGTTTGGCCAGAGCATAGAGTTCGGCCTGTTAGCGCCAAACTGCCTCAAATCCTCAGTTAAGGAACCTGAATGCTTTTCTTCAGGCTCCTGTAAGCCACAGGGGGGCTTTGAATTGGGGGTAGCTTTTTTTCCCCTTCTGTATTTCCAATCTGTTCTTTACATGCAACAGGGGAGTAGCTTGATCTAAGTATTGTTTTGAGATTAACTTGGAAGTAGTACATAGGATGGAATGAGGGTAAAGAGACTGAAGAAAAAAACACTTAGAAGGCTTAAACTAAATTGAGTGTGGAAAGGAAAGAATGAATTAAATTGCAAGAATTTTTTTCCCCCCAAAAGAGGATGTGCTAGAACTTATTTCCAGGTGGGTTGGTATGGGAAGGTTATGGAGAAGAAGTTAAGAGAGATAAAATAACTTCTGGATTTCTAGTCAGGAAGAATGGCAGTACCTTTAACAATGTAAATAATATAGTTAGGAGGAGATGCTAATTAGGGGAGGGGGAGGAGTGGTAGTTGTACCTTTAACAGTACCATTAATGAGGACAGAAAGAGACTGTAATCATGGGTGAAGTTGGAGAACAGTAAGGTAGGTGATTTGGGGGTCTTGCCCTCTGTATTTGCAGGTGTAGATATGGGGCAAGCAGTTGGAAGTGTGGAACTCGAACTCTAGAAAGAAGAATAAAACAACGATATTTGGAAGACACCTGCCCAGAGATGGCATTTGACTAAAGAAAGCAAAGGGCAGAGTCTTGAGAAATTCCGACATTGAGGAGACAGACGGGGTTCCCGGAAACAGAGAAGCGGCCACTGGAGCGGCCAGGAGGGAGCCAGGCGCTACAGCGCTCAGAGCAGGGGAGGAGCAGGGGCCTGCAGCTCGGGAAGAGGTCTTTGGAGACTTTGAAAAAAATAATGCCATAGACTCTTGGGGCTCCAGGGTATAGAGTGTGAATCTGTGGTGAGGCAGGAGAGTTAGTGAATTTAGACTTCCTTTTTGAGCAATTTGATGGGGAATCGGTCTCGAAGTCAGTTAGAAACTGGGAGTGAAACTTCCCCATCTGGCTCACTGAATCACTAAATAAGGCACTCAGATTGAGAAGGAAGAAGACGTGATTTAAACCGTCTTGTGTAGGCCACGAGGCGGAATTTGAACCATAGGATTGTTCATTTGTGTTATTTTTGTAATGATTCCCTTTGCAGAATACACATTTTGTACACAGTAGTGAAAGGAGTTAAACACTTTGCAAGTGATCACCTTATGGTGGGTTTTGTGGATCAGTAAGCTTATTTATTCTGTCTTTGGGTTCTAGAATCGGAAATCTCAGTTGTGCAAAAAAGTAGCTTTTACTACCCTTTATCCATTTCTAGGACCTGCTGTTATTTCTTTAAGAATCAGGAGAATTTGTTACTGCTCAATTCAACCAATAGCTTCAATAAGATCAAGGCAATATGGCAGACAGTGTTGATTTAAGAAAAAGAACATAGTATTTTGATTCAGGCCAATCTTTGCTCAAATTATGAGTTTGCCACTTGTTAGCTGTCTGACTTAAGGAAATTGACTTACCTTATCTGAGCTTCAATCTTTTCATCTCCTAAAATGGAAATATTAATATCTATCAAATTACAGTGGCCATTCATTGGTCTAACAAATATTTATTGAGCATCTTTGCCAAACACTGTATTATATGCTGGTGACTAAAGTAATAATACATGAAAGCTTGTAGCACAGTGCCTGGCAGAGTTCGTTTCCTTCCCAATTTCCCCAGCATTAGTCCTAAAGGCTCCTGGCTACTTTAGGTAATTGTATGTGTTTGAAAGGAAAACAGAAAACCATTAGTCCTTCCTCTCTCTCCTCCATCCCCCAGATACTTCCAGACTTCAGAGATAGATACTGGCAGTGCTTAGCCTGTTTATACTCAATTAGAAAACCAACCCAAGGGGACAGTTTCTGACAGGATAGCTGGGCACCTTACAGAACAACTCAGGCGGGCCACCAGCAGCAAGCCAAACTTCTCATCTGTCCTAACCTGTTTCCCTACCCAGATCCCTGTGTGAAAAGAAAGTAGGAAACATTGTCAGTACCTGGCAGGGGAGTTCAGGACCTTCACCGCTCAAAGTAGGCTGGCCACGCCTCCAGTGCAGGCTGTGTGGAGAGAAAGAAGGACTCACTGAACCTGGGTTAGCCAGGGGCAGCTGTCAACAAGTCAAGCTGGCCGGAGCCCTAGTGGCCTCTTGCCTGTGGCCCAGCCCTGTTGGCAGATCTAGCTACAGAGGAGACATTGTCCTCGGTACCCCCAGGGGGCCGTGGAGCCTCTCTGCTCTGCCAAGAGCCACGATTCTTCTTTAATACCCACTCCCTGGTCCCTGTGCTGGGCCCAGCTGGGCCTTGCTGGCCAGAATCCACAAGTGTAAGAACTGGAAACGGGAAGAATTGGCACATGATTACAAGCAGAACAACTGTCAAAAGTAAGACCTTGGAGAAATTTGACTTGGCCACTGCCTCGACCCCATTATTTGAGGAGAGGGAAACTGTTGTCCAGTGCTCACTCCGTACCAGTTTCTTGAAACTCCTCAGTCTTTTTCCCGATCTGTCCTCAGCTGGAACCTATGACTACTACCTCCTGAGTCTCAAAGACTGCCAACAGGAGGGCAGCTCTGCTCCCTGTGAGTTATGGCCGAGCGTGGTGAAAAGAGCAGAGGCCACATTGCCAGTGCAAGCACGGTGTGAAGCCCCGCCCCACCGCCCTCCGGCCCTTGGTCCTTGGCCAGGCTACTTAACCCTCGGTCCTGTTTCCTCAGCCTGCACCAGGAAGCTGCTGCAAACCCAACCCCTGGGTGCATGCAGGGGGATACTTTGAGGAATCAATAAGGTCATGTATGTAAATTACTGGGCATGTAATTGGTACTCAACGGTTGTTCATTTCCAGCCCCTCCCCCTTGGGCCCTAGCATTGTGTTAATGAATAAATTTGTGTCATCTCATAATTAAGACTTTAGCCTTAGGAGCCAGAATGCCTGGATCTGGCCCTGCCTCTTACTAGTTACTTGACGTTCGGACCCGTTCCTTGGCCTCTCTGTGTCTCGGCCTTCCCAATGTCACGTGGGAATAAGAGTAGGACCTGCCCCATAGGGTGGGTGTGAGGATGAAATGGGTCACTAACACATGGAAAGCACTCTAACGCAGCAGGTGTTAGCTGTCGATTTGCGGTGTTGGTGGACCCGATGCTATTAGCTAGCAGGGCTCAAAGTGAAGTCAAAACCCATTTTTCTAGAAACATAATGACCAAGAGAAAAGAAATGATAATGACTGGCTTCTTTATTAATTGGTTTCTTCCTAAAGCTCAAAGTACTCGAATAAAAACTTGATTAAAATAATTTTGAAGCAAAGCCTACAATACCTCTGAGGGCAGGAGAGACTTCTGGTCTGCATCTTGAAATTCAGCCCTTTCCTGGTAAATGGTTCTTATTGTAGCTCTCGGGTGCCATGGGCCTAACTGAGGAGAGTGTATTGACCTTTCTGAAATCCACCCTTGGGCTCCCCTTATCTTCAAAAGCGGTTTTTACAGGCTTGTTACTCCCCTCTGGCCTGATGCTGAAGTGTCCTTATTACCCAGCTGTCACAGTCAGTTGGCTTGATTGACCAGAACCATTTCCCGCCAAGGTGCCTGACCCGCTCACCTCCTAGGAGGTTGCTCACCAGGCTTGGGGGTGGGGGTGGGGGTGTAAGGAGACCCCCTCTCCCCTCTCCCAGCACTGCGGAGCTGCTTTGTCACCAGGTTGGTTGTTGGCTGCTGGTTCTGACATGGAAGGGGCTCACGTTATGGAAGCTGTTCTGTGTGAACTTCCGCTTTCCTAGAAGAGCTTGTGGGGGTTGACTGACAGTTCCCAGAGATTGCTGCTTATAGGCCCCCAGCAAATGTCGGCTGAATGGACGAAGTGTGTTTATTGTTTGAAGCCGAGGTTCATCACCCCTACGAGGTTCTTCCGCCTTCCACTGCTGCACGGGCGAGAGCCTCCTCTGTGCCTGTTGGATTTCAGTAAGCTAAAGCTCAGATCCAAGTGGCTTCCCCCGTCTCCCGTTTGCCTTCTCTTCAGCTGGCAGACATGGGGTTAAGAACTGTTGGCAGCTAATCCACCTTGGTTTGGGGCCTGCTTGTACTGATCTGGAAGAATGACTGGAATTTAAGGGGGAGGGGAAGAGATATCTGACCTCTGCAGGCCCTCCAAACAGCATTCCCTGTTCACTTTCTCCCACTGAACTTATAGAGCACCGTTCCCCCAACCCCCCGTCACTTCTTGTATCCACACCTTTCCAACCTTTTTAAGAACCTGGGAGCAGGCTGGGGCTACTTGGATTTCTTCTATTGATGTTGAACATTATGTATTTTGCTCTCATCTCTCAGCCTCTTGAATGTTTTCTCTTTTTCCCCCACCCCCACCCCTCCTATCTGCTCCATGGCCCTCCCTCTTCCCCAACCCCACAGGTCTGAGTGCATCAACAAGTTTGCTTCAGTCTTTGGGACAATGCCATTGAAGGTGGTGGAGCACCGAGCTGACCCTGTCCTGTACAAAGATGACTTTCCCGAGAAACTGAAGAGCTTCCCCAACATTGGCAGCTTATAAACCTGCCACCGGTGGAGGTCTGAATATTAAGCTTGGACAGAGGAAGAGAACACAACCTCCCCAGCGCTTTTGATACCAGGGTGGGGACTTGAGGGTGGAAGGTTGACATGCTGGATCTTGGCATTTACACCACTGACCTGCTTGCTCAAGAACAGGGACCTCAAGAGACTGTTTAAGCACCTCGAGCTGTGCATCCTCTCTTCTAGTGTTTCTTGTGATCGCCAATGGCTTCTTCTTCTTCTTTTTTTTTTTTTAAAGAGGGCTAGGGAGGGAGAAAGAGGGAGTGAAACAGCAATGTGCGAGAGATACACAGATAGGTTACTTCTTGCACGCCTCCAACCAGGGACCTGACCCGTTACCAAGGCATGTGCCGTGACTGGGAATCGAACTGGTCACCTTTCTGTTCGCAACCCAACATTCAGTCCACTGAGCCGCACCAGCCAGGGCCCATGATTTCTTTTTAAGAGTGCCAAATGGAAGCTTTGGTGGCTCCAGGTTTACATCCAGCTCAGGCTCCTTAGTTTCCAGTTCTGGTATCATAATCTGAAAGGAAACTTCACTAACCGGAAAACTGCTGAGGAGAGAAACCTACAGCCCATTTTAGATTTGGGGAACCATGGAAAAGATATCCATATCTCATCTTTAATTACTTCAAATCAGTGAGTTCTTGGGAGGAAAAGCCAAGCCCAAAATGTGGTGCAAAATCCAATCATAGTGGGATTTTATATGCAGCGTGGGGCTGAAGTATGTTTACAGTTGTGGAAAGTAATCCAATAATTAATAAATAATACAAGAATAAATTCTGTTTCACGTACTCGCAGCTGTGAACCTCCTTCTGCCCCACCCTGTCTGCCTGGGGCCTGGGGGGCTGGACTCGTGCACAGAAGAGCGTCGGCTGCTGGAGTGGGATCCCATGCGCCCTGTGAGGCACTTCTGTTTGGTTTGGCTTTTTTTGATATGATTAAAATTATTTTTTATTCATTTTTCTACTATGTCTAAAACCTTGATTATCGTTGGTCTGCGGAGCATCTTTCTTCTTTTGTGTGTTTGACTCCTGGTCTTCACTGCAATCCACCGCCCGTGTCTGGGAAAACACAGGCAGGAGGCATATCTGGTGCCACGTGCGTCCAGCAGAGTAAGATCCCCGAACTAAACATTCTAAGAGAAAAGGTGTCCCCCAAACCTCCAGAGGTTTTGTTGGCTCCCTTATTAGACCCCGTCAGTCTTTTGTGGGTATTCTCAGGGCAAAACAGGGAGCCTCTAACAGCCAGCCATACACTGGGTCGCTCTAGCAAGTACCGTGTTGTAGAAGTCAAGGGAGATGTGACCCTACCCCAAGGGGATGCCAAAATTTCCCTCATTCTTTTGGTATAAACGTAACATTAGCCAGGGAGGCTCTGGCTAATGTTAAATGCTGCTATAACAACTGCTTTGCAATAGTTGCTGGTATATTTAAATCGTTAAATTTCAGCATTTGGTAATACTGCACATGTGTGAATTATACCTCTTTAAGCCCAGTTGATGAACAAATCTACTCTGGTAAATGTTAGATGTTATGGATTCAAAACAGATTTATCTGGCTCTAATATTAAGATTAGCCACAGTTTGGGCTTTAGCCATAACATACGTCCCCAGAACACAAACTACATAACAATTTGCTTGGAATATGGATATAATTACGGAAACCTAGTTGTGTGCCAGTCGAAGTCACTAATACACCTCCCATTGTTCTGTTGAGTGACATGAAGGTGAGCAGTTATTATTCTGTGGTTTTTAAACTTCTCATTTTAACAAAAATCACTTCACGTGTGTTCTGACAGATTTCGAGAGGTCAAAGAAAAATTTCAGAAGTAGTAAAATTGGGACTGCAAATCACGAGGGCTTCATCTTTCACATTAAGGAGTGAGAGAACTGTGGACAAATATGGGAAGAAGGGCCGAGAGACCATCTCACTCAGTTCATTCATTTTGCAGAAGGAGACCCTGAAGCTGCGACTTGTTCAGCGTAGTGCAGCTGCAGATACAGGTGCTTAATAAGTCTGTTTGGTTTGGATAATTGCGTACTAGTCAGTAGGGTGTATGGGAAGCCATTTTGGTCTCCTATTCCTAATGCTGGGGATGGTATGACCGCAACCGAGAGAAAGTGATTTTTTTTTGTCACCGAGGTACCAGTAGATGACACAGATGGTTGAGTCCTTCCAACCTTTTGGTGGGGTTCTTTAGCTTGTTTTCAAATTTGGAGCAGATAGAGGGGGAGAGCCTCACATTTCAGCCTCTGCTCCAAGCCAAGAAATGTGCTGACATTATTTATGTCTGTGTTACGTCACCGTGGACGCTCTGGCCTCGGCCTGGCTTCCTCAGACGTGCCCGCCCTTTTTACGTGCTGAGCGCACTGCCTGAGCGTCGGGTTTCCCATCCATGTCCCTCCCAAAGGGCTCGTTTTTCCTTTTTCCTTCCCCCCGCCCCCAAACCTTGTTAGCCCTTTGATTTTGGAAGAGGAACTTTTTTTTTCCTAAATTTTATTTTACTGATTACGCTATTACAGTCATCCGGATTTTTCCCCCGTTGCCCCCCTCTATACAACACCCCCCACCCCGTCAGGTAACCCCCCCACCATTGCGTGTGTCCGTGAGTCACACATGTGAGTCCTTTGGCTGCTCCACTTCCTGTACTGTACTCTACATCCCCATGGCTATCCTGGAACTACCTATTTGTACTTCTCAGTCCCCTCACCAGGAAGAGGAACTCTCATCTGAGAATACTGGGAGCCCTGGGGGAGCTGTGTTAATGTGATTTTATCACTTCGTTAGGAGTCACATTAAAACTCCATTTAAAGTACCTCACCATCCCCAGAAATATTGGGGGTTAGATCTCATGACATAGCATAAAAGAATTTATATTATAGAATGAGTATTATATCCAAGGCACATAGATTAACCTCCAAGTTTCTCTCCTGTGAGCAGACAGGTTGTATGGGTCACAGGGGGAAATTCAGGGCAGGAGTACAGACAGTGATCGTAATTGGGGGATTCAGAGGGGACTAGCGACTCCACCCCCCACCCCTGTCGGTGTGTTTCTGAGCTGCTCACCGTGAGGCCTGCTTCACCCCTGAGCCTGGGTCGGGATCACCTGCCCTTGGGATGCCACAGGGCCTGGTTTCAGAAGCGGAACAATAATGCTAATTAAAATGTCATGCCCTGGCCTACAGCAGGCAACAGCTGGTTTTAGATTAAGGAATCTTTTTTAAGAAATTGCATCCTACTGACCTGTACAGAAGATGGACCTGAGCTGGTCCTGGCCCGCCCAGATATATGCGGTCAGCCCCTTGCGTGCTTGGAGTGCAGGGCTGGAGACATATTTTTGCAGGCTCACAGTGGGGAGCCGTTAATGTTCTCAGCTCATGGATTTTACCAAGCATCACACGTGTTGAGGCAGGAACCTCCTTTTCTGGGAAAATACCAGTTTTTGTTCTCAGAACCACTGGTCCTTTCCTGCAGATGATGCCTTACTGTCTCCTCTTCTTACTCAGCGTCATGATGTTCAAAACTGACGACTCTGGCTTCTTTGCCAGAGCCTTATGTGCTTCCAGCTGGACTTCAAACCTGTGGTTCTCAGGGATGAGTTTCTCTGCTGCGTTTGGAAACAGGGACCACCTCGCTGGCCTGCGTCGATCAGGACTGGGAGCTGGAAGAGGCCAGCTGCCTCCCTGCTCTCCCTTGCAGCGGGAGTCGATGCTAACGCCCTGATTTCAGCTGCTTCCTAGGAGCGTACTCTGGTTGGAGTGTGGAGTAGTTTTACCACTGAAAGATAGTTGGTTTCTGGCCACAAGTCACAAAGATACGACAGCTGGGTTAAAATCCCAGCCCTTTTGATGGTTTTCAGCCAAGGTAGAATTAAGTAAATAAAGCAGAGACTAGGCTTGGGAAGTGGTGCTGTTCTGTGGAGACTTCCTGGCTCTGCACTTGGAGATCCACGGGAACCCAGCTGAGAGGGGAAAGGTTTGGGGTGTCGGAAGGTTCCCATCAACCACCCGTTCTGAGCCTGGTGCGTTTCTTTTGCTCTGGGACAGTAGCTCCTTCTTGGGTAGGCTGCTTTTTCCATTTCTCTTGGCCCAGGTAATCTGTTGCAGCAGTAGAAGCCGCAGCAGGCCGTCCGCCAAGCGGCCCTGGCACAGAGAGGCAGAGACAGAGTGCGAAACTGGCCCCAGGCCTCTCCCAGCCACTTCCTGGGGAGCGGTCTGGCAGCGGCACTAAGCGTATTGGCAGGCAGCTGCCGTCCAGGAAGGCTTTGGAAGTCACTTGAGCTTTCCACTGCGGGTCCTGGAGGCACATGGAACCTGTGGGGCCCGTCTACTCACCTCGCCCCAGAGCTCTGTTCCAGGCCCTGGGGCTCCCACCCTGGGCCGGTGTTTGATCCTCACTATTTTCTGCTTCTGAGTAAAATCCAGAAAAGCTTTTGGCCCCATGATGCCAACCGTGCCTCCTCTGACCATCCGAGCAGGCTTCAGTGAGCTGCTTCTGCTGGCATGGAAAGGAAGGCAGGCAGGACTCCACCTCAGTGCGAGATCCCCCCTCTGTCTAGGACGGCGCATCTAAGCCCAGCTCACAGCCTCTCTCCCACCTCTGTTAAATGGGCTTGAGATCCCCAGCTTCAGGCCTTGTGACTTCAGGTGACCAGGGAGAGTGTGTGGGTCTGCACAGGCAACTTTGTGCCATGCATTTTAACATCGGGCTCACCATTGCTGGCAACACAGGGAAGGTGACGGGAGAGTTGGATCCCCTCTCCCAGCTCTCCGGAAAACGGCGAGTGGCCATCACCTGTGCGTGGCATTTTGTTTCCTCAGATATACAGCCTTTTTCTGGGTAGAACTTTTTCTTCTTCTCCCAGCTGGCCTCTAATTGCATTTCTGCCCAGCCTCCCTGAGGGGCTCAGGCTGTCGAGTGGAAGACAATGAATGGGGATGATGCCTAGGTGGTTTTTGAGAGGCACCAGGCTGCTGTGTCTGCCAGAGGTTCCGTAAGCAAACTGCCATTTGTCTACACTGGAGGGGTGTCCAACCCGCAGGCCGCATGCGGCCCAGGATGGCTATGAATGTGGCCCGACATAAAGTTGTAAATTTACTTAAAGCCTTTTATTTTCGTTCATCAGTTTTCGTTAGTGTTTATGTATTTAACGTGTGGCCCAAGACAACTCTTCTTCTTCCATTGTGGCCCAGAGATGCCGAAAGGTTGGACACCCCGGGTACAGCCTCTCAGTAGCTGCGTGAGGGTGAGGGCTGCCATCAACGCAGGGACTGGAGCCTGTTTGTCTTAGACCCAGGCCACCAGCCAGTGTACGCCACCATAGAGAGTCTTGCCTTCGACTTAACGTTTTTCAACGTCACCATGGTGTGGAATTGATAGGACTTCAGTGGAAACCACACTTCACGTTGGGAATTTTGACCTTCTCCCAGTGTAGCGGTGTGTAGGGCCGCACTGCCATGTGATACTGGCGGCTGCAAGACGGCTTCGCTCTCCTAGAGGCTGTGGTAAGTGTTCTGAGCACGTTTAAGGTAGGCCAGGCTAAGCTATGACAATTGGTAGGTTAGGTGTATTAAATGCATTTTGGACTCAATGATATTTTCAGTTTCCTGTGGGTTTATCAGGACGGAACCCTCTCGTAAGTCAAGGATCATCTGCATGTCCATCTGGGCTTTCATGTACAACTGCCAGTGTATTTCATTAGCTACTAAACCCAGGGATAAGCTCAACGAACGTCTGGTTTTCTGGTAATCACCCCTGAAGAGCAGCCAAGTAGTTGGATCCAGGTGAGGTAAGAGCATTTTTTCAGTTGTTCGGCTTTTCTAATTGTTCATTCATTCATCAAAATGCACTCTTCCCGAGGCTAATAGATCCAGGAGGTAGACGTGAACAAGACACTGACCCGGCCTCATGGCGCTCCAATCTAGTGGCGGTTCTCGAGCTCTGAAAGGCAGTGTGAGCCCATCCGCGGCCTCGGACCCCACACGCGTTAAGTTTTAGCCCCAGCTGCAAGTGCGTGTTCATTAACGCCACCTTCTTCGATGCCTAGAGGGGCCTTCCTGTGAGTTGCGCCCTTGCCCTTCCGTGGCTTTGCGGGAGGCTGCTGCCACACCTGAGCTCCCTCTACCAGGGATGGCGGATGAGAGGGAGCGATGTCTCAGATCCCTCCTCTGTCCCTTAACCATGGCCTTTGCCAGATTGTACCTGATGATGCTGGCGGCCAGCCCCCTTCCGGCCCCTGTTCCTGTTACCAGAGAGCGTGGGGGTCTGGATCCTATCTGGCCGCGTCAGGGTGGATTACCGAATGAGCAGTCCTTGTGCCCCAGTCCCATTCCTGTGCTATAAATAAGCCCCATGTTTATTTTCTTATGTTATTGAAATGAGAACTTGGGGTTTGGGCCTCTTGGCGAGGCAGAGGCGCGTCCATCCGGTGCCCGGCGAGGGCCCTGCCGGCCTGGCCGCTGTCTGAAGCGATTTGCAGTCCTCCCCCTATGTCTTGGATGTGGCTTAATTTCAATAGTAAGGGCTGCGCACAGCCCTGTATCTGCTGATTTTCAGGTTTCAGCTTTCTTCCAGCCTCACTGCCTGCTTAGAAGTGAAGTTGTGTTTCTCATTAAGGGGATAACAGCCACAATTGAGGTAATTAACGAAAATTGTGCATTGGTGGCAGCAGCTCCTATAGGATTTCCAATAGTCTTTCTCTAGTAGGTCCTGAGGGGCTCACCTTCATCTGCTTACTTCTGACTGCACTGCACCCAACCTCTGTCCTTGCTTTCTGGATAGAGTTCCAGTCATTTCTTTACTAACAGCCTCGAACCTTGTTCTTGTTACCAGTTTGGTTTGATGTATTGGCAGCTTGGCCAAACGAGGACTCCATTAACTCCATCCTCTCCAATGCCTGGAAGAGGCAAGGATTTTCCCCCTCTCTCTTCCCATAGCACCTTCCAGTTGCCAGTTGTGCCTTGGCCCTTTTGTAGAAGCTATGAGGAGTACTCTCTGTTAATAGCAGGGTGATGTTCCTTTGGTCCCGTGGCTGCGCCATCGCAGCGGAGAGGGTGACCGAAGACATTGGGGTAAAAAGAAACATCTGATGGCACAGTGCGATGCATTATGTGCTGTGTAGAAGTCTGGGAATTTGGAAATGCTCCGAGTTAGGACTTCTAAGGAGTGACTTCTGGCTCAAGGCTTTGAGAACACATCGAAAGTGTTCAGTGGGACTGTGAGCTGGACACAGCATTGTCTCTCCAAACTTGGGCTAAGGATCACTATCATCTCAGGATGGATTAGCCTGGTAAGTCACTCAGCAGAGAAACCTCTTCGTGGACACAACCTGAACCTTGAAATCTATTAATGAGGAGAATTGCACCTAACAACCAAATTTAGTTCACTCTCAGAGAAAGGACCCGGAGAAGGTACGTTTTCACTCGTGAAAATTTTAGTCTATTGACAAAAAATCCAATGTGATGGATTCTCTTAATAAATATTTATTGAGCACTTATGATATGCCAGATACTGTTCTTAGTGGGAGGGGGATGCAATGAATAAAACAAAGTAATTGCCCTCAAGTTTACATGCTAAGAGGGAAGACAGCTAAAGCAAGTCAATGAAAGTAACTTCAAATGGTAGTAAATGCCACAAAGAAAATAAAACCAAGTTAGAGGAGACAGACAGTGACTTGGGCATGAGGAAATATTTTAGATGGGTTAGTCAGAAGTGACACTTTAGCAGAGATCTAAATGTTAGACGGAGTGGACCGTGAGGATGCCAGGCAGAGGGGAGAGCTAGCATAAAGGCCATCGGGCAGGCACAGGCTCAGCTTGTTCTAAGAAGAGCAAGAACCATGGTGTGGCTGCAGAGTACTGAGTGCGGGCAGCATGGCAAAGATGGCGGCAGAAAAGCAGGCTGGGACCAGACTGTGTTCGGACTGGCTGTAGAGGTCAAGAGGATCCTAAATTATCATTGTGAGTGTGATGGGAAGACACTGAAAGGTTTTAAGCAAAGGAATGATATCTCGTTGGTATTTTTTTTTTAAGGTTATTTCAGCTACTTAGTGGAGAATAGGCTGCAGGGAGTAAGAATGGAAGGAGGGAACTCGGGAGGCCATTTTAGGGCGCCCAAGTCAAAGGCAGTGGGGGCTGAGCCGAGGACAGCAGGGGCCGAGGTGGCAAGGAGTTATGTTGGGAGCGGAAGTTATTGGAGTTACTGATGAATATCGTTGAGAGCGATAGAGGATTCACAGCTCAGGGAGCGATACCAGCAGCTAAAATGCAGCAGGCTGGCAGGGATGAAGGCAGGGAAAATCGAGAGCTCTGCTTTTGACGCGCTAGATTCCAGGTGTCTACCGCACATCCGAAGGCCGCTATAATTTAAACGCATCTAGAGCTCAGGGAAAGCTAAGACTGAAAACAGAGGTGGGATTTAAAATCATAGGACTAGATGAGATTACCCAGAGAGCCAGTCTAAGTAGAGAAGAGAAAAAGGACTGGGGGCCTGATCCCTGGGCCCACTCTTAACATTTACAAGAAGAGGAGAAAAGGAAGAGCTAGAAAAGGAGACTGAGGAGTTGCCAGTGAGTTAGGAAGATATCTTTAAGATAGACTGTGGTAAAGCTACACCCTAAACACATTTTTTTAAAGGCATAGCTAATAAGACAATGCTAGAGATGGAATACCAGGAAAATATATTTTTTAAAGGCATGAAAAGAAGAGTAAGCAAAGAACAGAGGTAACATGTTTTAATAAAGCAAGAGAGTAGACTTAAACCCAAACATATCAATACTTACATTAAATTTAAATGGTCTAAACATTCCTACTTCAAGGGCAGAGATTATTCTGAATTAAACAACAAGAACCATTTTGTGTGATCTACAAGGAAAACACTATAAAATACAGTTTAAAAAGTAAAAGAGTAGAAAAAGATATACTGGATAAACATGAACCTAAAAAGGTGGGACTGATTATATCAATACAGGATAAAATAAACTTCAAAACAAGGAATAAGCCCTGAAAAAAGGAATATTTTATAATGATAAAGGACTGAATTCAAGAACAAAGAATGGCAACCCTAAATGTGTAGGCACTGCCTAACAGTGCTTCAGAATGTATAAAGCAAAAACTTAGCAACTGAAAGCAAAATAGAAAATCCACAGTTACATTGGGATGTTTCAACACTCCTCTCTTAGTAGCTGATAAGACAAGTTGATAGAGAAATCTGACATCTAGGTGAAATCCTTTGGCTTAATGACAGTTATAGAATGCTTTATCCACCGATAACTGAAGGCCCATTCTTCTCAAGTGCACATGCAACAGTCACCACAAATGGGTTGCATTCTATGATGTTTCAGTAGTTTTAGAGGGAATGAAAACAAATAAGTTCTCTGATCACAGTGGAATTAAATTGGAAATCAATAATGGATATCTGGGGAAATCTCCAGTAGTTGGAAATTAACATATTTCTCAATAATGCAGGGGTTAATAAAGACACAAAGGAAATTAGAAAATATATTTGTTTTTTTAATTTTATTGATTTTTTTAGAGAGAGGAAGGGAGAGAGAGATTTGCTTTTCCACTTTTTTATGCACTCATTGGTTGATTCTCGTATGTGCTCTGACCAGGGATCGAACCAGCATCCTTGGTAAACTGGGACAATGCTCTAACCAACTAAGCTACCTGGCCAGGTTGAAAATATTTTGGACTGAAATGAAAACACAATGTATTTAAATGTGTGGGGTGGAGTACTTGGAGATGTATAGCTTGAAGTGCTTACATAAGAAATGAAGAAAGAACTAAAATCAGCGATTTAAGCTTCTACCTTAAGCTTGAGCAAATTAAGTCCAAAATAAGTAGAACACAGAAGAAAATGAGAGTGGAAATAAATGAAATAGAAAAATGGACAAACAATGGAGAAAAGTCAAACAAAAACTGGCTCTTTGAAAAGATCAATAAATGTTCCAGCCTGTTCAAGGAAAAAAAGAGAAGAGACAAATTATCAGTGTCAGGAATCAAAGAGGGGACATTGGTACAGATTCTAAAAATATTAAGAACACATATGAACAATTTCATACTGATAATTTTATACTGATAAATCCTAAAACATAGCTGAAATGAACACAATCTCTGAAAGACAAAAATTGACAAAACTACCTCAAGATGAAACAAAATCTGACTAGCCCTGTATCTGTTAAAGCAATCAAATCCATAACTTAAGACTTCCTGCAAAGAAAAATCCAAGTCACATAGCTTTACTGGCAAATTCTATCCAACAATTAAGGAAGAGATAATACCAATCTATTTTTTTTCAGGAAATAGAAGAGGAAGAAATATGTTCCAACTCATTTTATGTGGCCATTATTACCCTGGACACTAAAGCCAGACGAAAGCATTACAACGAAAGAAAACTACAGACCAATGGCCCTCTTGAACACAGATGCAAAATCCTTAGCAAAATATTACCAAACTGAATCCATGAGGGTGTGGAAAGGGCAATACAACAGAGCACAGGGTTGGCCTAACACTTGAAAATCAATCCATATAGTTCACAATATTAATGGAATAAAGGAGAATAACCATATGACTCTTTCCATAGATCTAGAAAAGGCATTTGACAAAATTCAACACCCATTCATAGCAGCTTTATTCATAGTTGCCAAAAACTGGAAACAGCTCAAATGTTCAACAACAGATGAATGAGTAGACAAGTAGTGGCACATCCATTCAGTGGCATGTGGCTAAGCAATAGTTATAATGAGCTCCTGGGACACACAGCATGGATGAGCTTCCAAAATAGATGAGCAAAAGAAGCCATATGTAAGAGTACACACTGTATGTAGCTACACATGTACCCCTAGAGAAATAAGCAAGTTCCGCTTGGATGTAGGTTTACAACAGGCAACACTAGGTTGACAGAAAGTAGATTAACAGTTGACTGGGGTGAGGCCCAAGGGAATTTTGGGGCATGAGGGGAACGTTCTACATTTTGACGTAGGTGATGGTTACACATGTATATACTTTTGTCCAAACCCATCCAACTCTACACTTAAAATCAGTGCATTTTATGTTATGTAACTTACATCTCAATACAGATGATCATTTTTAAAAGGTGGTTAAAATCTGTCACCTTTCACATTTCTCGGTCTTGTCATGGACTGGTATCTCTTTCCCACCCTAACCTGGATGACTGCCTAGGGCCTGGGTCTAGGCTGCTTTCTGTTCCAGTGCCTCCATGTAGTGTTTTCTGCTGTGTTCTTTTTTTTTTTTTTTTTTCCTTTATTTTTTAGAGAGAGGGGAAGGGAGGTAGAAAGAGACAGAGAGAAACATCAATCAGTTGCCTCTCACAGGTCCCCAGCCCAGGACCTGACCCACAACCGTGGCCTGTACCCTGACCAGGAATCAAACTGGTGACCTTTCAGTTTGCAGGATGATGCCCAATCCACTGAGCCACACTGGTCAGGGCTCTGCTGTGTTCTTGATTTGCAATGCAGACTTGCCAGCCATCTAGCTGACATGTCAGGTGCTTGCTCGCATGCTGGGCCTGGTGTTCCAGATAAACAGGTGAAGAAGACAACACTTCCACCTTCAAGGAGCTAATCGTATCAATACAAACAGGACGTAAGTCCCTTATCATCCTATCTCATGAGGCGGTGCACGATTAAGGCAGAATTGCACGCATTCCTTGCTATGGAAGGGGAGTGTGGTTACTGTGACCTGGTGAAGGAGGTGGGCTTTGGAGAATGAGCTGACAGAGGTGAGTATTAGGTGGACAGGATGCCCTGGGTTTGCAGTAGCACTGAGTCCAGGCTGGGGAATTAGAAAAGGTGAGGCTGGATAGTTGAGGGCTAAACATGGACTAGAATGTTCATCTGTAGCCAGTGTGAAGGCTGTTCAGGTGAGGATTTGGGTTAGGGATGTGATCGGGGCTGGTCTTTGGCACTGGGAGGTTGGTGTCAGTATTGATGGAGAGGAGCAGGGTGGGACTAGGGTGGGATACCACAACTTGTCAGTAGCCTAGGTAGAAGGTGACACGACCCTGAACCGAGTGGTTGCTGGGCCCACTGAGACCCTTTGGGATAAGGTGAGGGAGGACTAACCGCTTGTCCGTCTTCCTGTCTTCCCCTCACCCTTTTAACACCTCCCAGCCACACTGCTTGTGGCAGACTGAATTATGTACCTTCACAAAATTCATATATTGATGCCCTGGTAGGGCCTATCAGGAGATAATAAAGGGTAAGTGAGGTCATAAGGGTGGGGACTTAATTTGATAGGACTGGTGTCCTTATTAGAAAAGGAAGAGACACCAGAGCTCTCTCTGCATGAGCACAGAGGCAAGGCCATACGGCGAGGCAGTGAGGAGGCAGCCATCTGCAGGCCAGGAAGGAAGGCCTCACTAGAACCCGAGTCTTCCAGCACCGTGATCATGGGCTTCCGCTCTCCAGGGCTGTAAGAATAGAAGCCTCTATTATTTAAGGCGCCCAGCGCGTGGTAGTTTCTTATGGCAGCCTGAGCAGACGAATACCCTGCTCGCCCCCAAGGCCCTTGCCAATCTCATGAATATAGTATCGGGGGTTCCCGGTGCTTCATAGCATGGCGACACACTTGGTGAACCAGCCCCCCTGCCTTTGGCACCCTGCCCTTGCCGTTGGATGGAAGTCAAGCCCCAGGGCCCTTCCCAGTCTCCAGAGCGCACGATTCCTCCTGTGTCTACAGCTCTTCACTGTGTCCAAACATTTTTCACCCTTTTGGACTTCGTAACCACCTTGTGAGATAAGCGGGAAAGAGTTGGTATCCCCGTTTTACAGATGAAGAAGTTGAAAATCGGAGAATTTTAGTGCCTTCCCTAAGATAACCAAGCTCACAACATTGCAGAGTCAGTTCCTAAACCTGAGTCTTCCGCCTCTCACGTCAACACGTGGCTTCCTGGCCGGTCCTTCTCCATGCTCACAGCTGCACACGGCCTTCTGGCCAAACCCACCTTGGAGAGGAGCTGTGGGTGGCCTGTGTGTTCCATCCTTCCTCAGGCCCTACCCCTTTCCTTGTCACTCCAGCACACACACTCTCATCTATTTTCATTCTCTGGTGTAGCTTGGCCTTAAAGTCATAGCAACAGCAAACTCCTCCTTTCCCACGGAGCTTGGGAATTACAGAGGTACAGTGTGGCGAGAGGACAGAGAAGGGTTGGGGAGGGGTTTTGTGGGGTAACCATAAGAGGAGCCCCAGGAAGTATGGCAGGAACACTGCAGCCCCTGTGCAGCAGGACCACGCCCTGGCCAGGGTGCCCGGGAGATCTGACGCCCGCCTGCAGCGGGTTTGCTCCCCACTATTAAGGCAACACCTTAGCACGTGGTATGCACATGGCTGTAAAATGAAGTCCCTTTCGGAAGTTTTCCCTTCCTCAAGCCTGTTGGTCTGTGCTGAGCTAAAAAAAAATCTGTTCGGGATCAGAATTCCTGGGAAAATGTCAACTCTCACTTCCATTGTCTCTGCAGCTGGCACATAGACACTCGCAGCATGGAGACAGTTTGCAGTAAGCCCTATATGGGGAACAGGCCATTTGCGGCGGGGGGGCGGGGGGTGTTGTTCCTCAGCTGCGGAGCGTGCGACAATGGGCCTGAGTAAGGAGGAAGACCGTCACTAATGCGCCACCCTCTGCCCACCAGCCAAATCGAGAATTTCTGCTGATTCATAGACCAGTGAGCTTGTGTGTATTGTCTCATTTAGTCCTCCTTCAATGACAGGACTTTTCCCCTCCTTCAGAAGGGAGGGTTGAGCCTCAGCAGGTGTGGGGAGCGGAGGTGACTCCCCTCTTTTCCCTGCACAGGGATCCCTGGAGGTTATTTGCCTCTCCCTTGTGTCACCTTCATGCTGGAAAGCAGGAACGCGCTCTCCTGCAGCAGAACCTGGGCCCCTCCCTGCCTCATCATTTGTTTTTAGAGTTTTGCTCTAAAAATCACCTGGCTGTACTTCCTGCAAGTTCTCCCAGCCACTAAGCAGGAGAGCCAGGTCTGGGACCTGCCTCTGCTGGAGGCCTGTCCTGTGCTCTGTGCCAAGCAGCCAGGCCTCCGGCACTCAGTAGCATGGACGGACTGCCATGCCGGCTGTGAAGGCCCGGAGGCCCAGGCTGTGCTGAGCACGCCCAAGATGCGGGGGTGCCAAGGAGCTGCTGCTGGGACCCCATTTTGCCGCTGAGAGGCAGGGCTACCAGAGCCCTGCTTCTCCCCGCCCCCTCCAGCTGTGCAGGCAGGTCCTCTGGGATCAAGGGGACCGTCCCAGAGCCTCGCAGGCCACACACCCCTCTGTGTGCAGGAGCCCTGGCCGACCACCTGTTGTTAATCGAGCCCTAGTAATCCGCCCTGTACTGTGTCAGCGGTTCAAAAGGGCACTGTTAGTATTTTTTGCCGACTTCAATTAACGTGAGATTTCAGAGGCCCCTCTGATCACATTTCATCTGTCACAAGTCAGGAACAAAACAGACAGGTTCCAGTTGAGAGGAGGAAGGAGAAGGAGTTTATTGCAAACAACAACCAAACAGACAGTCTGGGCTGTGCCCAGTCAAGGGTGCGCGGGGAGCGTCCAGCTGCTTCTGCTCTGCATCTGGCCCCATGCCTGGGCCCCTGGGTCCCCTTCTCGTCAATATTCCTCCCCTCCCCAAAAAGATGTAAGTGCAATAACTTACTTTAAGGCAAGAACGTTTCTATTAATATTCTGCTGTGATGTAGTTACATGGCGGTATAGGCAGTAAAACTTTATGGAACCAACCTCATTTTTTTATACATTTTTTTCTGAAATTTTAACGTATTTTTAATATATATTTTTAATATCCACCCCAGGCCATTAAGCTAAAGGAAAAGTTGCATTTATACAAGGTTAAAATATCTTACAATGAGAATAGTCAGTATCGGTTGAGGTTCATGTCCCTTCTAGCGCTCAGCTCTCATTCCAACCCCTGCACACCCAGATTGTTAGACATTGAAAACTGTCCTTCAAAATCAGTAGTATAAAGGCCTAGCTCTATGTACATACGTGAAGGGGGGAGGAGGGTGGGCGAGAGTCAGCAACCTGTTCACTAGAACACCTTTCCACCCGACAGCATCCTTCAGGAAGTGAAGTGGGCTGGTGCATCTTTGAGAAGTAGGGTTTGTAGGGTCTTCTCATTTTTCTCTTGGATGGTCATAGGTTATCATCCTGGGGGCCAGTTTGCCAGCCATCCTCCCCACACTGGGCCTATTGGCCTCTACCTCTGACAGGGCCATCAAGCCAACCAGAAGCCCCAGAGTGTCACTCGAGATGGTGTCCCCATGACCCCACCCAGAGAGATAATGGCTGCATAAGCAGGACACCTGGTCTTTTTCAAAAGTTCCTCTTGTCTACCCAGCAGAAATGAGGGTGGAAAGGGCACTGGAGCTGGGCCCAGCGTGGCCACAGCAGTGCGTGCTGGGGCCCCACCTCACAGTTGCTGTCCCCACCCCTTGCAGTGTCTTTGAACTAACCTGGCCACCATGCTTCCCAAAGCTGGAGGCACGGTAGTGAGAGCTGAGAGTCAAGTATAGTGGAAAGAACTCAAGGAAAGTAACAAAGCCCGTGTCCTGCGAGTGCCACTGAAGACCCGGGGGGCAAGCCTCTCTGTGTGCCTGACCCCCGAGCCCTCTCTTCCCGTGCCCGGGAGTGGCGACAGCATCTGAAGGTGGTAGCACCTTAGGTCAAGCCTTGGCTGCAGCGGCACTCCCAGGAGGGAGGAGAGGCTCCCGGCATCGGGGAGGCTGCCTGTCTACCTGCCTGCTACCTGGCACTTCAGGTTTGCATCACCCTCTCCGTGGACGTCGTAGGCAAATTAGCCAAGGGAGATCTTTACTGGTTCTAGCATATTCACTTACAGGGACCCGCAGAGCAGGCAGACTCTCCTGTCTGCCTGCCTTCCTGAGGAAGCCACCCAGCCCAGGAGAGCCCCCAAGGCTTGTTTAGTCAGCACGGGAGCTGCTTCGGCGATGCCTCCCGCCCTGGAACACAGAAGGCCTGGGCCTGGCCGCCTGACGGGGACAGAATCGGAGAGAAGGCTGAGGAGGGGAGGCACTGAGGCAGAGAGCTGAGCTGCTGGGCGAGGAGTGAGGTGGCCGTCAGAGCCCGGGCAGGAAGTCAGGGCCGCCCTCTCGGCCTCTGGTTAAATGGGGCCAGGGGCCACTTCTCCACTGGGACTAGGGTCTTCTCATCCCCACTGTGAGGGGACTGGACTAACTAGAGTAATCCCCCTACGCCCCCAGCAGGCAGGACAGGGTGGGGCAGGCCTGGGGGTGGGGGTCACCACCTGTGGGCAGACGGAAGGGAGTGTTTTCATCACTAATTCCAGGCTCTGGTGGTGGGACAGGCAGCCCAAGCCACAAGGGCCTCCTACCAGAGGCCTTTTCTTCTCCGGCGTCCTGGTTCAAATTTGCCTGACTTAAGTCTAGCCCAGCCAGAATGCAGACAGAGAACTGAGTGCCAGGGGCCCCTTCCAGAAGAATCCACTCAGTCCTCTCTCTCTCCCCACTCCTCCGGGGCTTTTTCTGTATACCAAATCTCCGGGGTGAAAGCACACCTTTGGTGGAAGTGCCTCGGCCCTTCTAGCCACTAGAGCATTTAAGGAGGAAACGGGGGACGGTCCCCAGCTGTCTGCAATTTCCTCCTTTCCCTTGCTAGATTTTGGGGAGTCTGGGTTATTTCAGTGAACCTCAGAACTGGGAAAAGCTTCCTAAGCATCATTCCAAGGTCCTCAAACAATGAAATCCTGAAGGCCAGGCTTTCAAGAACATCTAATTTAATGTCCAAGACCCCTGTCATTTCTAGAAGATCGGCTTTAGAGCTACGGTTCACAGAGAGGCCTGACTCTTACTAAGGAAGGCCAAAACCAGATCCATCCCCATCCTATTTCTGGAGCCAATGAGAACATGAGGTCAAGGTGAAGACCGCAATTTCCTCTGAACCCCGAGCAACTCAAAGGCAGAGGATCCCACGCCTGTCCCTGTCCGTCCAACCCAAGAGGCTATCCTGCATCCAGGCCCCTGGGCTTGAGAGACCTGGCCCTGCTCACGGACAAGATCAAGGGAGATAAAAAAAGGCAAGGGCTTCTCCCTGGGGCTACCTGCCATGGACCTCCCAGGGCCTTGCCTCAGACAACTGGTACTGTGTGTCTCAAGCTCTGGTGGTGGCTGGGACCAAGCTACAGGTCTCAAGTCAAGCAGATGTGGAATACGCCCCACTTCCGCCCCAGAAGGAAGCCCCTTCCTACAGGCAGGAAACCCAGCTTCCAGAAGATATCCTGTCCCCCACATCTAGAACAGAGCAAGTAACTCAGGGGCGCTCAGCCCCATGAGCCCTTCCAGAGGCCAGAGGGAGGGGCTGAGAGCTCAGATCCCCTGGGGAGGAAGTGTCAGGTGGCCTCTGTCTGCCCTATGCCTGAAAGACCACGGAGGCCCCACCCACCATGGAAGGCTCTGGAAGGTATGGCAGTGTGTCAGAGATGGTTGATGGGGGAAAGGCAGTCTGAGGCAGCTCAAGGGCCACCCTGCTGGACTGGGGGCCAAGTGCGGGGGCACACTTCCTCTAGCAAATCCTGCACCCTGCTCTCGACCCTCTGCCTCCATGACCCCAGGTCCTAGCTTGTGTGTCCCAGGTGTCCTTCCATGCCAGGACACTGCTTAGCAGCCCCAGTGAGTGACCAGGATGGGGCAGGGAGAGGGAGGAGGATCCTCCTGGAGGGGCTTGGCTAGATGGAGAACAGAGCTGCCCCAACCTGCCCGTTGCGACTGTCATCCTGCCCGTACCAGGGTGACAGGTGACCGGAGAGCAGAAGTGTGTGCACGATCCCCTGCCCCCGCTGGACACCTCCCTGTAGCCCTGGAAATTTTTCTTCCTCTAGTACCACGGGTACCTGGGTGGCCTGCATCCTCCCCTATCAGCGTTCACCTAAATCCAGAGTTTCCGAGGTGCGAGGGCGTGGGAACCTGTCCCCATCTCCCTGGATGTTGGTATTGCTGGGTGATAGCTGGATTCTCCGGCTCCAGCTCTCCCCTCCTCTGCCCACTCCCTCTGGGTGTGTCCAGCATAGGACACAACCAGGACAGGACTCCTCCCTTCCGGGTGAAGGGAGGCAGGTGCCTTGGGTCCAGGAGGTTGGATTCCGTGGGGAGGGCCAGAGGCTGACCCTGCAGGGCAGGCTGTTCTTCAGACACAGTCATGGGCCTGGTGACCGGGGACCACACAGAAGAAGGAAGGACAGACTCGATGGCACTATAGCTGCTGCTGGGTCTCGACGGGAAGTTAAACTTGACTCAATGGTCAAACCAGGCAGGACGGGGGAGCAGGAGTGGGGAGAAAGGGTCTTCAGCTTATATGGACGCAAAGCTGCAAAACTCGGCCACCAGCCTCCTCCTCTGCCTCTGGCCAGGAGCCGGGGTCTCGGCCTCAGTGCCAGGGAGGGGCAGGGGCCTGCTGTCCCCTCCCTCCCAGCAGTCCACGGGGCCTCAGACTTGGGGTGGCTGAAAGTGCTGAGGGTCAGGCCCCTGGCCCAGGCCAGGTTCCTACAAGGAAAGTCGAGTGGGAGGCTGGGAGCCTGGGAAGCATGGCCTGGCCAGTGCCCCGAGGTGGGGGAGGGTACAGGCAGGGATGGGACAGGAGGGGCCCTGTCAGGTGGCCCAGGAGATGGCCGCACTGTGCTCCTTGGCCTTCATGCGGAGGGCCGCGATGCTCGAGGTCTTGCGGTCTGGCTCGCCGCTGAGCTCGTAGCCATTGAGGCCCGGGCTGAGGCCTGCCGCTCCAAACAGACCGCCCATGTGCGTCTGGCCCACGTGGCTGCCAGCGCCGGGGACACTCAGGAATTCGGTGACGCCACTGGCCCCAGAGCCAGGGGGATGGGCGTGAGGGGACATGCAGGCTGGCACCGGGTCACAGGGGACCACGCAGGCTGGCACTGGCGAGGCAGCCCCATTGTTGCCGATCCAGGACGGGTTCTGAATCTGGGGAGAAGGAAGGAGAGACGTCACTGGCTGGCGGGAGTAAGGATAGGTGGAGTACATGGGGGCTTGCCCTACCCCTGAGTCACCTCCCCCCACTTAGGAGCCCTGAGGACAGCCCCCGCCTCAGCCGGCCGGCTTCCTGATGTCAGACACAGCTGCAGACCTTGTGTCTCTGTCCGTGGACTGCTTAAGGTCAGCGACTGTCTCAACTCCGGCTCCTCCCCAGGCCCAGGACCTCCTAGGTGCCTGAGAAGCGGGGAGCTTCGGTGTTGGGAACATAGGCTCTGGGCATGTAGGTGGTGGTGTAGGGGCAGGGGACAGTGGGGACCTAAATCTCCCAGAAGCCAAAGTCAGTGGCTGAGGTTCTTGGAGCTGACGCCCCTGAGGCATCGGAACCCACTCAGGACGGAAGGGGCAGCCTCAGGAGGCGATAAGCAGCAGCGTCTGAATGGACGGAGCCAGCAGGATGCCCGCATGCCTCAGGGAGTGAAGGACACCCAACAGCAGTGGGAGCTGGACTGGACATCTTTTCTCCCATCCATGCAGCTGTAATCCCTCTCCTCTCCCTTCCCCAACTTCCAGCTCTGTACCCCATTTTCTTCTAAGTATTTATGGGGAGGAAGAGCTGGGGCTCAGCCAGGCCTGGGTGAACACTTACATGGGAAAGAAATGGCACCGGACCTACCAGCACACAGCTGGACTGGGCCAGAGAGGGACATGAAGCCAGGAGTCCCATCTCAGAGGACCTGGGCTCCTCTCTGAGGTGCCAGGTCTCAGAGTTCAAGGGGCTGGGGTTTGGAGCAGGCACCGGGGTGGGGACTGCCTTACCTGGGCGTAGTTCTCAGCTCGAGTGAGGAGGGGCAGCTCATAGGCCGTGGAGAAGTGGGTTCGAACCTGCTGCATCTGCCCAAAACGCTCCCTCTTCCTCCACTTGGCCCTCCGGTTCTGGAACCAGACCTACAGGACAAAGCAGTTGTCACGAGTCAGGCAGTGCACGTGTCAGAGGTCCCTTGAGCCCCAGCAGGCCATGGGGCTGCAGATAAACGCTGCTTCAGTGTTGATCCCCAAGAGTGTATAATCTAGAACAATCCACGCCAAGAGCCAGGAAGGCAGCTTACCCTACAACTAACCACGGGTGTGATCCTGGCCGGGATCTTCATTTTTGCTAAGCTTCAGAATCTAGAGCTAGCATTGGCGCACACACGAAACACGTCACTGGTCACTCAGCAGTCATCCAACCAAACCCAGCTCAGTGTGGCGTAGCCTGCTGTGGGCCACAGCCTCCTACACAGAACGTGACAAAAGCTGTAGATGCTTCTCCAGAAAGTTGTCCTGCGAGGCCACCACGCACACACATGGTTTTCCAAAAGGTTCACGGCTCCCTGGGGCCTCACAGCCCAGATTCCCTACCCTCCTGAATCTTCTCTGCAGCGTTCTTGTTGGAAACAGTCTCCTGGTTCAAAACCCTCCATGTCGGAGGTTTTGGGGATAACAGGGGCTCAGCAGAGAAGAGAGGCAGTCAGGGAAGGCTTCCTGGAGGGGAGGACCAGAGCTGGGCCTTGAGTGTTGGCTGGAGGGAGGAATGCCCAGGCCTGTGTCTAGAAACACCTGCCCAGCAGGGGGCAGTGGTGGGAGAGAGGCATCCAGGAAGCCGAAATCGGATCGTGGAGGGCCTCGAGCGCCAAGAGGAGTTTGCCCTTGGTGCTGTCGGTACAGGCAGATGCGGCAAACCCGCACTCAGAAGAGTGACCTGACGTGGAGGAGGTGGGCATGGGTGGGTGGGACATCGATTTGACTGGGACCTGACGGGGAGAGTGGTCTCTGAGTCTAGTGAAGGAGCTGGAATCTTGGGTGGGTGGGTGGGTGGGGTCCATTTCCTTTGCTGGAGCATTTCTGGCAGGCTGATAACTTTCCCAAGGCTCATGGGTAAGAGTCCACCCTGGGGCCTGGGACCCCTGCCCCGACTTGGAGTCATCGCGTGGGAGAAGCGGTGAGGAGATCAGCTTCCAGGCCAGGAATGGTCTGGGCTGAGTCAGAGGCAGACCTTAGTGCTCCCAGAGTGAGCTTCCTGTCAGCTTGAGGTGCACCTGCCAGCTGTCTCAGGTACAAGTGGCCACACCCTACCTAGCACACGGCCAAAGCTCCGTGGACGGGGAGCGCAGAGCAGCGACCTTGGCTGCTGCGCTGTGAGGCTCTTCAGGCTCTCACTAGGCCTAGGCACTGAGGAAGCCGGCTTTCCTCAGGTGCAGTCCCTGCCATGCAGGTGGAAGCACTTCCCGTCCCTCCTGATCAGGGCTGCTCAACTCCGTATGAGGGGGGTCATCTCCAGAAACAGCTCTCTACTGAGAGGCCCGGGCTTCCGGGGAGGAGGGAGTGGGAGCTGGGCCTGAGGCACAGATGGGCCCCCCGCGGAGGCTGCCAGCCAGCCCCGGCTGCCGGTGTGGCCAGGGAGCGGAGTACCTGTTGGAGCACCGGCATGGCCAACAGCCTCCGTTTCTTCATCCGGAAAATGGGCCAATATCTGTATTGACCTCCTCACAGGGGTGAGGCCTCGGAGAGCAGCAGATAGGGTAGATGGGAAATTTTGTCAGTTTTTAGAGTACTTCACACTCCTGCCCTTTCTTACTGTCTTTTGCTAAAGGAAAGGGTCAAAAGAGATGGAGTACATGTATATCATGTTAGTGTGAGGAGGCTGGGGGTGAGGAGGGTGTGCGGGCTGCACCTCACTTGCCCCCAGTCCCAAGCGTGCATGCGCACAAGTGTGTACACACACACACACACACACACACGTGCGTGTGCCAGCCGACATTTCTTTCAGAGTTTTTCCACTTCCCCCTCTTGACTCTGGTGTAGAAGCATTCTTCCTGTGTCCTCCCTGGAGACTGTCCCTCTCCTGGGCTTGGGGTCTCAGCCCTGCCCCAGAGCCTGCTGGGAGCCAAGGGCGGATCAGGTCTCCTCTCTGCGAGGCTGAAATGGGATCCCCCTTTATCAGTGGCCTGGAATGGGGAACTGGGGGCAGGAGGAGAGAATGCATCAGAAGAGCTTGTTTTCATTTCATGTTTAATTTCCTGCAGGCTTAGCTCAGTCTTTCCGCTCCTTCCTCCACCTCCCAGGGTTTTCTGTGGGGAGAGCCAGGGGGAGGGGAGAAGCCCACTGGAGGCACCAAGATAGATGGCTTCTTTCTTTCATTGGGGGCAGGGAGAAGAAGTTCAGTTGCTGCCACTGCGGGGGTTTCCCTGAGTCCCTGTGTGGGAACGCAGAGGTGGAGAGGTGCTGGGGACTGGCGTCTGGATGGGCTGGGAGGGGCACAGAGAGAGGAGGGAGGAGGCCAGTGTCCCTGAGGGAGCCCGGAATGGAAGGGCGGAGCAGAGAGGGGGAGATGGAATGTTGGGGGTGCTAAGTGTGGGGGAGGAGGCGGCTGGGAGAGGGGAGACCTGGTTATCGAGGAGGAAGATCGATGGGCAGGCGAGGGAGAGGCAGGACAGAGAGCAGCGTCTCGGGGGAAGGGAGTGGACTGGGGTCAGGCTGAGGCCTTCATCTGAGGGCGAAGGACGGAGATTGTGAAAGGTGGCCGGGCTGCGGGGGAGCAGGCTGATGGGAGCAGACCTGCCCACCTCCTCCTCCAGGGCCTTCCTCCTTGGGCCTTACGCTGTGCACAAGGGCTCAGGCTTTTCTGCCCAGATCAGGGCTTATGCTAAGTTAGTGTCTCTGGTCTTTGGTCTCCTCACAAGTAAAGCGGGTGGTGGCGGGGGTACCCTCACGGCCCCTCCTGTGCGCTCTGAGTGTCCTTCCATCTCCGCCCCTTGGAGCCTGGTGCTCTGAGAGCTGTCCCCACCCCAGACAGCTCTGTGCCTCAGGCCTGCCTCCACTGTGCAACCCCCAGGAAAAGAGCAGGCCGTGAGGTCCCGGCCTTCCCTTCTGGGTGTCTCACCCCAGGCCCACCCCATTCCCAGGGCCACCCCAGCATGGGCCTCTCCCCAAGGAGCCAACCGTCTTGGCAGGGGTCTTGCTAACCGCAGCCCATCTGGGGCCAGGGTGGGGTGGCCCAGGGCGGGGAAGGCCTCTGTCTTATTGTCTTCAGACACCAGCTGCGGAGACTGGAATCCCAGACGGCAGAGGGAGGCCCCTGTAGTCCCCTAGAGCAGGGCCAAACCTGGGCTTCTTCCCAGGGGGGTGGGGTCCCCCATCGCCTCCTCCCTGTCCCCACTGCCACTCTTCTGCAGGCACCTGGCTTCGCACCAACTGGTCACAGCCTCCAAACAGGCTCAGCAGAGGCAGGCAGAGGGCTCCATCTCTACTCTCGCTACCCGCAGGGCAGGACCAGGCTCAGGGCTCAACCCAGAGGCTGAGGTCTGAGCACACAAATATGCCACCCACCCTGCTGCCTTCTTACAAAGGAGCCTTGCAACAATCTGGCACGTGTCCCCGTACAGCAAACTAAAGTCAAAGAAGCCCTGGGATGGGACTTGGGAGACCCAGATCTTAGTCTCAGCACTGTGACCGAGTCACATGCCTCAGTCTCTGATCCCAGGCAATCCCTTCCCCGCCCTAGGCTTCTTCTTCCTTGTTATCAAGAGAGAGGACCAGGTGATCCTTTCCAGCACTAATATCTTGTGATTCTCTGATCGTCCCCTTAGATGATAAAATATGCAGCACATTAGGGTTTCCCTTTCTGCCTTGGCTGCCAGGAAGCTCAGAGGCAAAAGCTCAGTGACACTTAAGATCCTAAGCCTAGATTCTTGACATAATTACCTTCCCATTTTATGGTATTGTTCTTGGAAGAAAATAATAAATCTTTAACTATAAGTTGCCTTGGCTCCTTTTTGGAGGCAGGCATAAATGTGTGTGTGTGTGTGTGTGTGTGTGTGTGTGTGTGTGTGTGTGCGGCGAGGACACTCTATTTTAGCTGGATGGGGGTGACTGAGAAATGCTAGGCATGTCCCAGCATCATTTCACATGGCACTCCCATTCAGCTCCCATCCACCTGTTAGGGACACACACACACACACACACACACACACACACACACACACCCTGCACAGAAAATGAACCGGTTTATCCCACACCTTCAGGAGTGTCCCACAACCAGCCACCCGCTTCTTCACCTCCTCCCCAATCCACTGGCTGAACTAAAGCCGGGTTCCGGGCTTCCTGTCCAGAGTCTGAGCACGTGAGGTCGCGTGGCGGGTTATCCCGACTCAAATGAGACAGTGGGTGTGAGAGGGCTTTCGGGGTCCCAGTAAAGCCTCAGTGGCTCTGCCTTCCCTCCCCAAACACTCACTGGGTGCTGGAGTGAAAACCAACAGGTAGCCTGCCCTCAGGAACTTATGCTTGAACAGCTCAGCTGTTCAAAGCCACTTCGGTACAGGGTCACCTCTGGAGGGCTACATGTTTACTGATAATTGCCAGTCCTTTTCCGTATTAGCCACTGTAGATCAAAATGACTCTGGCCTAAGTTACAAATGCCTCGTGGAGACTGATGAACTTTGTATTGCTTCCTTAGAAAAACTCTGCCCTTGGGGTCTGTTGAGTACCGAAGGGCTTTTTGTCCCGGTACTGAAAGTCCCTCTAAGCTGAGCTGAGCTGAGCTGTGCAACTTCAAAAACAACAGCAACAGCCACAAAAAACAAGTCCCCTTTTCCTCAAGCTGTTGATTTCCCTAGCACACTGGAGCGGGGAAGACTGCTACCTGACAATCCCGTATTTGCTACTTCGAACATGCTCTGGGATGGAAGAGCAGACTGAGATGGTATTTATTTTGTGCTTAGCTGAAGCCTGAGCTTAGTGCATGGGTGATCTGGTCACCTGTCTGGGGTGGGGGGTACTTGGAGGCCTTGGCTTCCTGTCTGACTCTTTCTTTGCATAATTTCATGGAGGGAGGCAGGGG